>CM048819.1:146509-151509 GCA_026586065.1 Dioscorea zingiberensis | reverse complement strand
TTAGGGTGTAGGGTTTAGGGTTTAGGAGTTTAGGGTTTAGGAGTTTAGGGTTTAGGAGTTTAGGGTTTAGGAGTTTAGGGTTTAGGGTTTAGGGTTTAGGGTTTTAGGGTTTAGGGTTTAGGAGTTTAGGGTTTAGGGTTTAGGAGTTTAGGGTTTAGGAGTTTAGGGTTTAGGAGTTTAGGAGTTTAGGAGTTTTAGGGTTTAGGGTTTAGGGTTTAGGAGTTTAGGGTTTAGGGTTTAGGGTTTAGGGTTTAGGAGTTTAGGGTTTAGGGTTTAGGGTTTTAGGGTTTAGGGTTTAGGGTTTAGGAGTTTAGGAGTTTAGGGTTTAGGGTTTAGGGTTTAGGGTTTAGGGTTTTAGGGTTTAGGGTTTTAGGAGTTTAGGGTTTTAGGGTTTAGGGTTTAGGAGTTTAGGAGTTTAGGGTTTAGGGTTTAGGGTTTAGGGTTTAGGAGTTTTAGGGTTTAGGGTTTAGGGTTTAGGGTTTTAGGAGTTTAGGGTTTAGGGTTTAGGAGTTTAGGAGTTTAGGGTTTAGGGTTTAGGAGTTTAGGAGTTTAGGAGTTTAGGGTTTAGGAGTTTTAGGGTTTAGGGTTTAGGAGTTTAGGGTTTAGGGTTTAGGGTTTAGGGTTTAGGGTTTAGGGTTTAGGGTTTAGGGTTTTAGGAGTTTAGGGTTTAGGGTTTAGGGTTTAGGGTTTAGGGTTTTAGGGTTTAGGAGTTTAGGGTTTTAGGAGTTTTAGGGTTTAGGGTTTTAGGAGTTTAGGGTTTAGGGTTTAGGGTTTAGGGTTTAGGAGTTTTAGGGTTTAGGAGTTTAGGGTTTAGGGTTTAGGGTTTTAGGGTTTAGGAGTTTAGGGTTTAGGAGTTTAGGGTTTAGGGTTTAGGGTTTAGGGTTTAGGGTTTTAGGGTTTTAGGGTTTTAGGGTTTAGGGTTGTAGGGTTTTAGGGTTTTAGGGGTTTAGGGTTTTAGGGTTTAGGGTTTAGGGTTTAGGGTTTAGGGTTTTAGGGTGTTAGGGTTTAGGGTTTAGGGTTTAGGGTTTTAGGGTTTAGGAGTTTAGGGTTTAGGGTTTTAGGAGTTTAGGGTTTAGGAGTTTAGGGTTTAGGGTTTAGGGTTTAGGAGTTTAGGAGTTTAGGGTTTAGGAGTTTAGGGTTTTAGGAGTTTAGGGTTTAGGGTTTTAGGGTTTAGGGTTTAGGGTTTAGGGGTTTAGGGTTTTAGGGTTTAGGGTTTAGGGTTTAGGGTTTAGGGTTTAGGGTCTAGGGTCTAGGGTCTAGGGTCTAGGGTCTAGGGTTTTAGGGTTTTAGGGTTTTAGGGTTTTAGGGTTTTAGGGGTTAAGGTTTAGGGGTTAGGGTTTGGGGTTTAGGGGTCTAGGGTTTAGGGTTTAGGGTTTAGGGTTTAGGGTTTAGGGTTTAGGGTTTAGGAGTTTAGGGTTTAGGGTTTCGGGTTTCGGGTTTTCGGGTTTTAGGGTTTTAGGGTTTAGGGTTTAGGGTTTAGGGTTTAGGAGTTTAGGGTTTAGGGTTTAGGAGTTTTAGGGTTTTAGGGTTTTAGGGTTTAGGGTTTAGGGTTTAGGGTTTAGGGTTTAGGGTTTAGGGTTTTAGGGTTTAGGAGTTTAGGAGGTTTAGGGTTTAGGGTTTAGGGTTTAGGGTTTAGGGTTTAGGAGTTTAGGGTTTAGGGTTTAGGGTTTTAGTGTTTTAGGGTTTTAGGGTTTAGGGTTTAGGGTTTAGGGTTTAGGGTTTAGGGTTTAGGAGTTTAGGAGTTTAGGGTTTTAGGGTTTAGGAGTTTAGGGTTTAGGAGTTTAGGAGTTTAGGGTTTAGGAGTTTAGGGTTTAGGGTTTAGGGTTTAGGGTTTAGGGTTTAGGAGTTTAGGGTTTAGGGTTTAGGGTTTAGGGTTTAGGAGTTTAGGGTTTAGGGTTTAGGGTTTAGGGTTTAGGGTTTAGGGTTTAGGGTTTTAGGGTTTAGGAGTTTTAGGGTTTAGGAGTTTAGGGTTTTAGGAGTTTAGGGTTTAGGGTTTAGGGTTTAGGGTTTAGGGTTTTAGGGTTTAGGGTTTAGGAGTTTAGGGTTTAGGGTTTAGGGTTTAGGAGTTTTAGGGTTTAGGAGTTTAGGGTTTAAGGTTTAGGGTTTTAGGGTTTAGGGTTTTAGGGTTTAGGGTTTAGGGTTTAGGGTTTTAGGGTTTAGGGTTTAGGGTTTAGGGTTTAGGGTTTTAGGGTTTTAGGGTTTAGGGTTTAGGGTTTTAGGGTTTAGGGTTTAGGGTTTAGGGTTTAGGGTTTAGGGTTTAGGGTTTTAGGGTTTAGGGTTTTAGGGTTTAGGGTTTAGGGTTTAGGGTTTAGGGTTTAGGGTTTTAGGGTTTAGGAGTTTTAGGGTTTAGGGTTTAGGGTTTTAGGGTTTAGGGTTTAGGAGTTTAGGGTTTAGGGTTTAGGGTTTAGGGTTTAGGAGTTTAGGAGTTTAGGGTTTAGGTTTAGGGTTTTAGGGTTTAGGGTTTAGGGTTTAGGGTTTAGGGTTTAGGGTTTAGGGTTTAGGGTTTTAGGAGTTTAGGGTTTAGGGTTTTAGGGTTTAGGGTTTAGGGTTTAGGGTTTAGGGTTTAGGGTTTAGGGTTTAGGGTTTAGGAGTTTAGGGTTTTAGGGTTTAGGGTTTAGGGTTTTAGGGTTTAGGGTTTAGGGTTTAGGGTTTTAGGAGTTTTAGGGTTTTAGGGTTTTAGGGTTTAGGAGTTTAGGGTTTAGGAGTTTAGGGTTTAGGGTTTAGGGTTTTAGGGTTTAGGGTTTTAGGAGTTTTAGGGTTTAGGGTTTAGGGTTTTAGGGTTTTAGGAGTTTAGGGTTTTAGGGTTTAGGAGTTTAGGGTTTTAGGGTTTAGGGTTTTAGGGTTTTAGGGTTTAGGGTTTTAGGAGTTTAGGGTTTTAGGGTTTAGGGTTTAGGGTTTAGGGTTTAGGAGTTTTAGGAGTTTTAGGGTTTAGGGTTTTAGGAGTTTTAGGAGTTTAGGGTTTTAGGAGTTTTAGGGTTTTAGGGTTTAGGGTTTAGGGTTTAGGGTTTAGGGTTTAGGGTTTAGGGTTTAGGAGTTTAGGAGTTTAGGAGTTTAGGGTTTAGGGTTTAGGGTTTAGAGGTTTAGGGTTTAGGGTTTAGGGTTTAGGAGTTTTAGGAGTTTAGGGTTTAGGGTTTTAGGGTTTAGGGTTTAAGGGTTTAGGAGTTTAGGAGTTTAGGAGTTTAGGGTTTAGGGTTTTAGGAGTTTAGGGTTTAGGGTTTTAGGAGTTTAGGGTTTAGGGTTTTAGGGTTTAGGAGTTTTAGGAGTTTAGGGTTTAGGGTTTAGGGTTTAGGGTTTAGGGTTTAGGGTTTAGGGTTTTAGGGTTTAGGAGTTTAGGAGTTTAGGGTTTAGGGTTTAGGAGTTTAGGGTTTTAGGAGTTTAGGGTTTAGGGTTTAGGGTTTTAGGAGTTTTAGGGTTTAGGGTTTAGGGTTTAGGGTTTAGGGTTTAGGGTTTAGGGTTTAGGGTTTAGGGTTTTAGGGTTTTAGGGTTTAGGGTTTTAGGGTTTTAGGGTTTAGGGTTTAGGGTTTAGGAGTTTAGGGTTTAGGGTTTTAGGAGTTTAGGGTTTAGGGTTTAGGAGTTTAGGGTTTTAGGGTTTAGGGTTTAGGGTTTAGGGTTTAGGGTTTAGGGTTTAGGGTTTTAGGAGTTTAGGGTTTAGGGTTTTAGGGTTTAGGGTTTAGGGTTTAGGGTTTTAGGGTTTAGGAGTTTAGGGTTTTAGGGTTTAGGGTTTAGGGTTTTAGGGTTTAGGGTTTAGGGTTTAGGGTTTAGGGTTTAGGGTTTAGGGTTTAGGAGTTTAGGAGTTTAGGAGTTTAGGGTTTAGGGTTTTAGGGTTTAGGGTTTAGGAGTTTAGGGTTTAGGGTTTTAGGAGTTTAGGGTTTAGGGTTTAGGGTTTAGGAGTTTAGGGTTTAGGGTTTAGGGTTTAGGGTTTAGGGTTTAGGGTTTAGGGTTTAGGAGTTTAGGAGTTTAGGGTTTAGGGTTTAGGGTTTAGGGTTTAGGGTTTAGGGTTTAGGGTTTAGGGTTTAGGAGTTTAGGGTTTAGGGTTTAGGAGTTTAGGGTTTAGGGTTTAGGGTTTAGGAGTTTTAGGGTTTTAGGGTTTAGGGTTTAGGGTTTAGGGTTTAGGGTTTAGGGTTTAGGGTTTAGGGTTTAGGGTTTTAGGGTTTAGGGTTTAGGAGTTTAGGGTTTAGGGTTTAGGAGTTTAGGGTTTAGGGTTTTAGGGTTTAGGGTTTAGGGTTTAGGGTTTAGGAGTTTAGGGTTTAGGGTTTTAGGAGTTTAGGGTTTAGGGTTTAGGGTTTAGGGTTTAGGGTTTAGGAGTTTAGGGTTTAGGGTTTAGGAGTTTAGGGTTTAGGAGTTTAGGGTTTAGGAGTTTAGGGTTTAGGGTTTAGGGTTTAGGGTTTAGAGTTTAGGTTTTAGGGTTTATGGTTTAGGGTTTAGGGTTTAGGGTTTAGGGTTTAGGGTTTAGGAGTTTAGGGTTTAGGGTTTAGGAGTTTAGGAGTTTAGGGTTTAGGGTTTAGGGTTTAGGGTTTAGGAGTTTAGGGTTTAGGGTTTAGGGTTTAGGAGTTTAGGGTTTAGGGTTTAGGGTTTAGGGTTTAGGGTTTAGGAGTTTAGGAGTTTAGGGTTTAGGGTTTAGGGTTTAGGGTTTAGGGTTTAGGGTTTAGGAGTTTAGGGTTTAGGAGTTTAGGGTTTAGGGTTTAGGGTTTAGGGTTTAGGGTTTAGGGTTTAGGGTTTAGGGTTTAGGGTTTAGGGTTTAGGGTTTAGGGTTTAGGGTTTAGGGTTTAGGGTTTAGGGTTTAGGGTTTAGGATGTAGGTTTTAGGATTTATGGGTTAGGGTTTAGGGTTTAGGGTTTAGGGTTTAGGGTTTAGGAGTTTAGGGTTTACGCTTTTGTGTTTAGGGTTTAGGGTTTTGGGTTTATGGTTTAGGGTTTAGGGTTTTGGGTTTAGGGTTTAGGGTTTAGGGTTTAGGGTTTAGGGTTTAGGGTTTAGGGTTTAGGGTTTAGGGTTTAGGGTTT
>CM048819.1:0-138909 GCA_026586065.1 Dioscorea zingiberensis | reverse complement strand
GGAATTGGTAGAATAACAGCATGGCATAGGAAGCTTTCAATCAGTCCTGAAAGATGGTGTGTTTTATGTATAAGTTATCTTCTATATTGGCCATCACTTACAATGGAATGATTGTTTTCTATACATCATCACGACCAAAACCACATAAAGCTAAAAGCCTAAAAGCAAAAAAAAGAACAGAAAAATCAAAACCATCAAAACACAAGATTTATTAAAAAAAAAAAAAAAAAAAAAAACCGTGCATACAACGTAAACGACCTGCAGAATTTGTTTCTTTCTCTTGGATCAGGCTCTGGAGAAAGCACCAACGAAAAGAATAAAATGCTGGATGAGGAGAGATTCTGATTAATATGGACAAATCAAAACAAACAAAAAAAATTCAAATCAATCAAATTCGGAAGTCCAAGGCAAACAAATCAGGAAGATAGGGAGAGAGGGAAAAAAGAAACCCTAAAACCTAAGTAATGGAGCGTCGGGGTTTGACGGCCGGTTGAGTGCGAAGAGGGGAATATTTATAGACGATACTGAACCCCTTCCCAGCCGTTGGATGCCTGCCTCTTTCCTATCCGGCGGTGGCGGTTCACTAGAGGTGAGGGCCTCTCAATCTGATAGATCATTCGACCTTATATGGTGTAGCATTCCAGACACAAAACAATTCACTCAATTCCCAATCATCAGGTGCCACGTGGCTATAGGAGATGCAGCACCAGATCTTGTTGTCAGGGTCACATGCATGTGTATGTACCAACAAAACTAGGCAGCCATATACTCCTTTTTAATTAACTGCAACCCAGTGGAACAGAAGCTTCTTAAGTGGAGCGACAAAAGTCCCCTCACCCAGGGGATTTGAGTCTTCTTCGCCGTGGGTTTGCATTGTAATAAAAGGTTGAATAAACACACTCTGTGTTGAAACCTTATACAATAAAACCAGGACAATTGTGTGAAATCTCCTCCGTGATGTAACTATCACAGCATATCCCATCCGGATTGAGCCTTTGGGGAAAGCGATTTGTCGCCTTAACTCTAAAAAAAAAAAAAATTAAAAAAAAATAACGTACAACTCAATATAACTCCAAAACCCCTGCTGTAACTAGAACATTACTTCCAAGCAGGCAAATCTCAACCATAAATTCTTCTTCCGCCTGTACAGACAAACACTCAAAGTATATAGAGATATTAGAGCAACGAGGTTAATGTTCATTAGTTGGCTAATAAAACATGGAGCGCTTAGATACAGGTGTGCTTAAATATTTCTCTTGCAATCCAAACCAAACCTTTCTCATCAGAAGTAATATCTTGACAGAAACAATACAATTGGCACATATGCCAAATCTCAAGTTCACATAATTCGAAAGATCAAACCAGGGCCAATAGAACATGAGCAGATTAAAGGAATCAATAGTTGCATGCACTCCCCTGAGCAGCATCACCATGGTTCCACCGATAAAGGGAAGGCACAGCAGGTGCCTGACCTTACAATGTCATACTTCGATCGTCTGTGCTACAGAAACAATCCTGGCTGCTTCAACAACAATTTGGCCGTTCACATAATGCTGCCGGCAGACAGGCATGTAGACATCTGCACCACCAATAAGTTCTGTTTCTGAGTCTTTGGTCTTCCTCAAAGTAAAACACGCACGCTGCCCACATAGTCCACACCGAGCAGACAACTTAGTCACAGAATCAGCAAGGGAATAAGGTCAAGAACTGAGCCAAACCTCCTCCCGTAAGAATTACTGTCACAAGCAGTATATTCTGAAAACAGGAGATGTATTTCTAACATGCAAATTATCTAGTTCTGTGTTCAGGGCATGAGATTCACGATCTTCCTGAGTATATATATATATATATATATATATATATATATATATATATATATATATATACTCAGGAGAAGATCAATTCCTGGACAGCGGAAATCTCAAAGGCACAAGGATGCCCAGGTTGCAGAATAAACCTCAAAATAAAGATGCGTGGATTAAGAAATACCTCAAGTAGTCACCATCCAGGCCCGCAACAATAATAGTCTTCCCATCCTGATCAGCTGCATTACGGCAAAAGTCGTAAAGGTCCCCAAAGAATTGGGCTTCGTCAATCCCTATAACATCCAGCTGCATCCATATGTTTCAAAATGAAACCTCATAGAAGGCATGCTACAAAATATGAAAAGGAATTTCTCAAATATAATGCATCTAAAGGATTTCCTTGTAGGAAAAGTGGTTAGTCCCCAATTCAAAATGGTACATCAAAAATTTATAATATGAATTCTTGTGTGACCCTTTTTATGATGTTGTCCTCTTCTCCAAAGTTCCATAAGCAAATATGTTAGAGAAATGTTATGACTAGAAACAAATAAAAAGCAAGCACTACAAAGACAAACAATTCATCACAAGTCAAAAGAGGCAGCATAAGAAATGAAGACATACTCAAAAGTTTAACGGTTCAGGAAGGAATCCAATATACTGCATACAGGTATTTACCAACTCAAGACTTACATCAAAGATAGAAGATATGGAGCAGATTTTGAGGATGTACATGGGTGCAGAAGTGTGTGACTTGAAATCTAAGAGCAAAAATATAATTTTCACAATATAGAAGCAACTTCCAGTGTAAACCTTTAAGATGGTTTGTAAATCATAGAAAAGATCTTTACAATGGACTCTGAAAGCACTTCCATGAATAAATTCTGCAAGGGTATGTGCTCTTGTATGTTTTGTAGTAAGCATGATCAGGATGAACAGGACCAAACATCATGCATATGCTTAAGGTTGCAAATAATGGATTCTTTAAGAAGTAGAAAGACAAGTATTGATATGAATACTCACCTAATTCCTCACCCAAGCCAAGCACATATAACTAAATACCCACATCACAGAAAGAAAGAAAATGAGAGATTATTCCCAAACTCATTCCTTAATTTTGTCAAGAAAGAACACCTATTGTAGAGCCATAGAGTCATGCCTTCCTACAGCATAAGTTGTTCACTTCCTAGACGAGAAAAGGTCCATTTCATTATCAGTAATGCGTCACATTCATAAACCTATTAAAAGGGTCAAGATCACGGGCGCACACACACAGAGAAAGAAGCTCATGTAAAATTTTTTTTTTCCTCTTATCTTATAAGCATTCCACAGACCCCTAATAATGAATCCATACTATCACATGATTAAAGGAAAAGGCTTGCATTGAACACCACCCTCAGTAAGACCAGGGACAAAGTGAGTTGCCAACTACTAGTTAAGTATGCTAAAAATTAAAATTTGATGAGTAGAAGATTTGTAACCTCATCATAAGTCTGCTGTCCGACTTTAGCAGGGAATGCAGCAAGGTTGGGCAGAGCCCAGCATGGCATTTTGGTGCCATCGTGGCTCACAATGGAGTCCAGTCCATACCTCGTGTCCTTATTCGACTTTATCATTGTCGCCCTCCTAAAATGCCACAAGGGAGAGCAACACTGATCAGCAGCAGGCATAATCACCAACTCTGAGAGAGACATGGGAGCAAAGACATGTAATCATGTTAACCTTCCTTGCTCGGTCTCGAGCTGGACCTGATGGATGAGGGAAGGGTGGTCTTGCCGGCGAACATAGGGGCCGACGATGACGTGGATCTCACCAGAGGAGGCCGAAAAGGTTGGTTGGGTAGGCTCTGGAGGCGAATCTGGAATTCTACCTGGAGACTTGGGTTTTGTGGAGGAGACTGGAAAGAGACGGAGGGGAAGAGGCTTCTGAGAGGGAAACAGCGTGGTGGAGCAGGGAGTGAGCTCATCCTGGAGACGGGGTGTATACGCATCAAATCTAGGGTTTAGGGTTTCAGAGGGCTAGGGAAGGGAGAAACTCAGGTATTGAGGGAAACACCAAACCATTAAGCACTGTGGAACATTGGGGCCACTTTACAATTTATTTATTTATTTTTATTATTATTATTATTATTTTCACATATATGAAAATTACTTTTAAGAAAAACCTCCAAAGTTTATTTGGTTATTTCTTTCACGTCTGTATAAAACAGAAAAGTCTTAATTAAAAAATATAATCAAATTAAAAAAAGCTACAGAAAGAATAACAGTTTGACTGGCTTTTATATTAGTAGAATGCATAATAAAGGAAGGATTTGCTAAGCCTAAAAACATCTGGGTAACTTAGGTAGTTATGAATTCTCAGCATCTATCCATTCCTCAAGATTCAGTAATCATATTGCATGAATACTGAATCAAATGAGATACATGTTAATTAATCTAGAGACCTTGTCCTTGTCACCCCACAAGAAGATTAGAAATAAGAAGCCAAACTTTCCTCAAGATGAAGATGCAGTGACAAAATTGCTGTCGTGCAATCTCCAGTTAAAAAAATGTATTTTGTTCATTGAAAACGTCCTCATCCTCCTTCCATCCCTTCTTTGATGCCGACACAGACTAAGATAATAAGAAATAAAAGAGACTGATACAACAAGAAAGCAACGAGGCAAATAAGATGACAGACATTTGTTCCCCCAATTTATGCTTCTCATGTCAATCACATTGACTGCAATGTTGTGGGCAACAATGGACATCTAGATTAAAGTTCCTTCAACAGAATCTTTTCAAATAAAACCAAAATAAAATGACATGTTCTTTGATTGTTTGATATTCTCCGAGAACATACCTGTTGGATGCTTAGGAAGCCACAGATATATTTCAGACATGAGCTATCCACCACTCAAGAAAAAGAGAATTCTTGATCACTCCATGATAATGAACGAGATTTTACACCACCACAAAACCCCATTGTTCCCCATGTAATTTTGTAAAATTTAAACAACCATTTTCGCCTTCGAGTTGATTCTTATTTAATTTTCTTCAATGTGCTTGGATTCACCCTGATTCTATAGATGGATGGATATATAAAAACTAATGGTTGAAGACCAAAAGAAGTAGCAACCAACTGCTATCTGATTCCTCTTCTTTTATCTGAAGTTGGTGGCCTTCATCTCCAATGAGAGACAGGACAAGAACCCATACATGTGCACATTTGTGTACACTTAACACACAAGAATATAGGCATCTGGTTCTTAAATGCTAAAAGAACAAGATTTTTTTACAAAAATTTCAATAACCCGGTAATGTAGCAAAGCTATAAGTTGGGTTTGCGTGGAAAGAGACATAATTTATGCTTGCAGCATATTTCTTCTGAAATACAAACAAATTTGGTACACATCAAAGAAGTTTTGATGCAAAACAGTCATATAAGAACATGAAAGAAAACAAAGAAGATATAATGCTAGCATGTTACTAGTCATATAAGAACAAGTTTATGCCTGATCAAATATTGCTAGCATGTTACTAGTCCAAAACCTGGCAAGTATGAATCAAATAGAAGTACAGAACATCAAAGAAAAGTAGAAAACAAAGAAGAGTAATATAAAACAAGATTTGAGTACTGACTCAAAGGTTTTAAAAACAAATAACTAAGCCTTTAATCTCATACACTCAGATGGGGACACCTTATACTTATTCCACCTCTATGTCAGCCTCTCAACACTAACACTAAAGCGTTTTCTAAACCACATTTAATCAATTCAGAATTAAAGAAACCTATAAAATAAAACAAAATAAATATAAAATATAATGCCATCAGGTTGTTAGAATTCCTCAATTGCCTTCCACACCGCATATCTATCAGAATTCAACCACTGTCTCAACAAGTTTAATCTGTAAAAATTGAACTGGAATCCTCAAATATGCTCTTTGAGAAAGTGCATTTTCCCATGTCTTCTAACTATGCATCTTCTCAAGATTTATCTTGCAAATATGGTAGCCTGGAACCTCGATCTCCTAGTTCCCACACACGCCAATAATCTAAACACTTTATCTTGATATCAAAAAGAATTAATTTTTTCTTCAAACATCGCCGGTTTTTGCACAATCTTTGATTGGATGCAGGATGCTACAACATTACCTTCCATACTGGCAAGATAAATACATCCAATAAAGAGCCATTATGTTTTAATATATAATTCAAACTTTGGAAATGTCAAACAACAAAAAATGTAGGCCTTTGGAATTTATGGAAGCATGATGTCAATACCTGGAGTATAAAACAAAAGATCATATGCATTCGCATGGGAATCCTCTACTGCAAACATTATATATGTCTTCACCCATGAGAGTCGCCTAGTTTCCAGGCTTCTCAGTATTTCATAGAAGAAAAGCAATGGTGCAGCATCAAAGAGGTTTTACATCTGGGATATCTCTGCCCCTTGTGGATTATCCTCATTGTTCACTTCATAGGAGCCTGCAAAGGCACAGCTTTGTCTGAAAGTAAGTTCCTGATCCATTTTCTAAGAGCCATCGATCCTGATAATTTGTTAAAGACTAACTTGGATGGAAGTTTAACTGATTCTTGCACATGGCCTGGTATAAAATGTGATGCCCATTTTCTTAACATAAGAGAGATCAAACTTGATGATTTAGATCTGAGAGGAACAATTGATGCATATTCCGTCTGCAAGCTTTCATCACTCCAAGTTCTTAGTTTGACTAACAACCAAATCACTGGAGTAATCCCTGAATTAATATCCAATTGTCAAAGCCTTACGTACCTGAACTTGAGCTACAATATGCTGCATGGGGCTATATACCTGTATCTATGGGCAGATTGGAAGAATCTGAGAAGCTTAGACATCTCAAAACAATAACCTCATAGGACCTATTCCTCATTTTGAACAAGATATTGAGTTCGCTTACCCAAAATCCAGGGAATCCAGAACAGCCAGGAGTAACACATATGTCATGAAGGATGTCTCAAGTAACAAAAGTGCCGTGTCACTCCTGCAAAGCCACCAGTACCTGCAGATAAAGAATGGCCCATCACATTACCTCGTATTAGTTACTGTCTTTTTCATTTGTTGTATTTGTCATACACAAAAAGGTGTTCAAGAGTAATCCAAAGGAAAGAGAACATGCACTATGATAAGCATTGCCTAGCTAGGAATATTGTCACTGCTAGGAAAGATGATCCAGAGAAAGGAGCCAACACACAGACCTCATCTTCTTTTGCAGAACTTGTGAAAGATTCAACAGAGCTGATCTCCTTCAGTCAGAAGCCAATCTCCAAGGCCATAACATATACAGTAGTCTCTACAGAGTAAGGCTGAAAGATGATGCCATTTTTGCTGTGAAGAGATTGAGGAATTTAAAGACATCTCAAGACAATTTCCAGCACAAAATTACATGGGTAGGAAATTTGAAGCATCCCAACCTACTGCCTCCTTGTGGCCTACCATTTCCTCGGAGGGATGAGAAACTTCTCATATATCGATATGAGAAGAACGGAAGCCTCTTCTGTTCTGTCAAGTAAGATTTCTAAATAAAAATGATGCAAATAACCTTTAAGTGAAGATTCAAGCAGGCTTTGATTTTTATTATATTTTTGCAGACTATGCAGAAGGCAAGACAGATTTCCCTTGGAGGCAGAGGCTCGGCATTAAGTGAGGGGGGGTAGCAAGGGGATTAGATTACATAGCCAGGGAGTCTGTGTAGAACGTAAAAGTGCTCTTTCATGGGAATCTCAAGCCTTCCAATATCTTACTGAGTGAGTCTGAAGAACCCCTGATCAGTGAATATGGTATATGGGGTTTGCTGGATCAGAAGAAGTCATTCCTATATTCCACAAATGGATACAGAGCACCTGAAAGAAAGTGCTAACAAGAGAGGCAGATATTTTTAGTTTTGGTATCATCCTCCTAGAGTTACTGACGGGCAAAGTTGTAGAGAAGAGTGGAGTAAACCTTCCCAAATGGGTGAAGTCCATGGTGAGGGAAGAATGGACTGGTGAAGTTTTCGATAAAGAGGTTAACAGGTTTGGAAAACAATGGGCATTTCCATTGCTTAATGTTGCTCTGAAATGTGTATCCCTTTTGCCAGAACACCGGCCACATATATCAGAGGTCCTGGAAAAAATTGAACATGTGGTCAACTCACAGGAAGATAGTTCCTTCTCATCTCCATCATCTGTTGAATCCAACCAACAAGATTCCAGTGTAATACACTCAATTATTCCTGAGGATGAAGAAAACTGCTGAAAGCCTGAAACATGTATGAGAGATTTTCTGAATCTTGTAATGATGACCCCTTTGCCGGCATACACCATTTAGGCTCACTCATAATCTGTGTTTTGGAATCTTAGAAAAGGCCAGCATACTAAAATGGCAAAATCATTTATTCACTTTCATCTACATGCTGCAAAATGTGGATCAGGAATAGAACAACTATTTTATCTGCAGTATTGCCATGATTGCTCACAAATTGGAATCTCTGGTGAAAATAAAATGTAGATGAACATCAAAGAGTTACAGTGAACTACCTATAACCCATTAACCGGCAAAGCAAACAATAGTTTTCTTATGTTTGATTCAGTACATCAGAAACTTTGCCTTCAAGCAATCCATATATATTGGAAGTTCTTGTGCATCTCCTTTTCAATAGAAGATAGACAAAACTTAAGACTAAATACTCAGAAAAAGAATTCATGACCAAACACTCAAAGTGAAAGTGATCATATCATAGGGTAGGGATTTTCGGCATTCCGTAGAGAGCAGTTGATTGCAAACTATTGTCAAATGGTTTCACAAGCATTTCAACATCCTTTTTCAGTTCTTCCTCAACACATTGTCGCCAGGAACTACTAGACAAAAGACGACCTTCAGTCTCACTTTCTTCAATTGTAGCTCCTCTGTTGTTCAAAAAACAGGCAAAACATGTTCTCTCTTTGATAACCAGATCCAGAGTCCAGACTAATCCAAGTTCATAATAATAATCTGTTTTAAGTTCCAATGGTTCTTTTGATCAATCAACTTTCAAGCTAGAGGCATATCCAGCTTCTGCTAGAGCACGGCCTAGTGATTTAATGGTCTCATATATCTTCTCATTTTCTTCATGAGTGTTATCTCTGACAAGGAAAGTGTGCACCATTCCTTGGATTTCAATTGAACTCCAAGCTGGTTCCTTCTTCATCTCAAGTGCTGTTATCTTCCCGCGGACTTCCTCGGTGACATTCTCCCACATTCCATATGTTGCATATGTGTTTGATAGCACAATGTACTTCCCTACATTCGTTGGCTGCATTTCCAAAACTTGTTCGCTGCAAGCCTTATCAGCTCCACATTTCCATGAATCCTGCAGGCGCCCAGCAAAGCTCCCCAAATTTCAGAGTGCTCATCACAAGGTGACATCTTTACAAACTCATATGCTTCATTTAACCTCCCTGCTCTCCCCAACATGTCCACCATTGCTGCATAATGTTCACTTTTCGGTCTAATGCCATTTTCTGTCTCCATAGAACTAAAATAGCTCCACCCTGCATCAATGAGGCCTCCATGGCTGCAAGCTGAAAGAATCGCAAGAAAAGTAACAGAATTTGGTCTAAAACCTTCTTTTATCATTTGATGGAATAGCTCAAGCACCTCTGCCACTCGCCCATGCTGCCCATAGCCCGAGATCAATGCAGTCCACGTCACAACATTCCTCTGCAACGATACCTCAAATGCACGATGACCATCATCAATACTGCTGCACTTGAAATACATATCCACAAGAGCACTGCTGACGAAGACATTAGCCTTGAAATTCATATGCATCTTGACCATGACACCATGCACGCGTTTCCCATGCTCCAGCAGCGCCAATTTCGCACAAGCCCGGAAGGCAGACGCGAAAGTGAACTGGTCCGGCACCAACCCAACCGAACGCATTGAATAATAGAGGTTAAGGCCCTCTTCTTCCTGCCGTTCTGCACGTATCCCGAGATCATCGCATTCCACGCTACCAGACTTGTATCAGGTATTCTATCGAACACCTGCCGGGCAGTCCAAAAGTCTCCATCTTTCGCATAGAATATGACCAGTTTTGTCCTCAGATATTCACCAGGAGAGAATCCGGCCATAACCATGTGTGCGTGAATTCTACGACCGAGATTGGATTCCTTTCTATAAATGGCCTCCTGCAATAGCAAAGCGTAAGTCCGGGGATCAACGCAGGACCTGGGGTCAGGGTATAAAAGCTCGACTGCTTGAGGAAGTCTACCAGTGAAGCAGAGGTTCCTTAGTTCCTCGTTCTTCTCTCTGCAACGCCGGAAGGGCTTGCTGGAAACAGGGAAAGATCTCAGTGAGCGCAAGTGCATGCCCACTGGCCACTACTACTAATACTACTAGAGAGGAGCCAGCGCACGCGAGACGAGAGCTATGTAATGTACCTACAATTCCATATATATATATATATATATATATATATATATATATATTCACACATACATTATTACACACACACATATACAGAGATATATATACCACAACGTAAATAAGTTTTGATAAAAAATATGCAAATAAATAAAAGATACAAACGGGCCCATATCCTGTATGACCCACACCACACAAGAGGACATTGAGGTGAATCAGCCAGAAATCACAGCCGTTCAAAACACTTTGAGGTACATTAGTGCATAGTCAAAGACGACTGCACAAATCCCAATGCAATCAGGTGCTTGACGCCTTGAGTTTGCTTGGGTTGTGTGGCGTCTAAACTGAAAACTCGCATTGCTTTTCTCCAATAGCGACAGATGGCCATATTACATTTGATATGTCATGCATGCATCCGCATTCAATTCAGTTTCCCTAATAAATGATTGCATTAATTGTTAGAGATGTGGTCAGGCGGACATATCCATGTAGAGATGGCTTTATATCATGTATGATTTTTATTTATAAATAAATATGATTTATCTATTTTTTTTAATATATATATATATATATTAGTGATATGGTTTGCTGCATACCATTAAGTACATCATCTTCATAAGTTCTCTCTGCTTACAAGCAACAGCGTTAGACGCAGAGGGAAGTGGGTAAGATCAACAACTTCACAATTCATTATCAAGAGGAGATGAAGTCCAAGCCTGCAGCCATGGCGTTGGCCATGCTCCTCGTCATTTATCTTTGCAGTGGAGTAGTCCTTAACGCTGAAGCCGCTGGCTCATCAGTCATTGTCATTGGCGCAGGAATGTCTGGTGAGTGATCAATTACTGATTCATACGTGATATGTATCATGGAGCTAGGTTGATCAGTTAGTTACTCTCACCAAGGTTTAATTTGCCTCTTTAATTAGCTAATGCTGTTTAGTTGTTGGATTGACTATAATAAATATCAAACACAACCTCCTTGTTAGGAATATCAGCAGCAAAGACCTTATCAGATGCTGGAATAAAAGGACATAGTTATACTGGAGGCCGGTGACCGGATAGGTGGCCGCATCCGGAAGACCAGTTTCACAGGCCTGCAAGTGGAGAATGGAGCTAGCTGGGTGGGAAGGAGTCAATGGTGAACAAATGAATCCCATCTGGGAGATGGCCACCAAACTCCGGCTCAGGACATTTTTCTCTGATTATTCCAACATCTCTTCCAACACTTACAAAACAAGCGTAACCAGCATTAATTACCAGTCAATTAGCTAGTTTCCTTTCTTAATTACTTGCTGCAGTCTGATTTGGTTTCAGAACGACATACTATTTTAACTGGCACGTTCTTTTTGTCAGAGGCGGGCTTCACGAGACCTCCGTTGTGCAGGATGTGTTCAATATCTCAGAAGAGATCTATATCTCTGCTGAGAACTTCTCCATCTCTTTGCCTCAAAGTGGTCGGAAGGATATCTCTGTATTGGCATTCCAAAGACTCTATAACCAGTAATATATATATATATATATATATATATATATATATATATATATAGGTTTACTTGTTATTGTGGATTTTGTCACTAATGATTCAGAAATTAATAAAGTATTGGATGGTGATGCTGCAATGCAGTGCTTCTTCCACTCCCTTAGAGATGCTGGTAGACTACTACATGTATGACCACGAGAATGGAGAGCCACCACGTGTTACAAGCCTGCAGGGAACCATGCCTTTGCCCACCTTTACCAACTTTGGTGAAGATATGTACTTTGTGGCTGACCAGCGGGGCTACGAGAGCTTGGTACTCCACATAGCCAAGGAATTCCTTGACACTGATAGCAAAGGATTGATCATAGATCCCAGGCTCAAGCTAAACAAGGTACAGTTAATTTATTAATGGTGAATATTATTCACAATTTCATATCAATGATGAATGAAGCATTTGCTTCATATGTTTGTTCTTGCCATGCACGTATATATATCCTGGTTTTTATTCAATTCCCAACAGACCATGTATATCCTGATTTTTGTTCTCAGCGTCTAAAAATAATTGATTCATTGTCTTAGAATTACTTTTTTAAAATCTGGGGAAGAGGTTTTATTATGCCTCAAGTTCTGAAAGTTGGTCATGACTACTCATGAACTGCAGGTGGTGAGGCAGATAAATCAGTACTCAAGAATTGGTGTGATTGTTACCACGGAAGATGGCTCAGTTTTTAAAGCAGATTATGTCATGGTTTCTGTGAGCATCGGTGTCCTACAATCTAAACTCATTACGTTCACACCAGAATTACCTGTAAGTTGATATAAACTAAAGATGGCATGCAGTTTCTTGCGGCTGTTATTGTTGTAACGTAACTCTCCTATTTTAATTATATCTGCTATATATATATATATATCCTTGCAGCAATGGAAAACTTTATCAATCCATGTGTTTGATATGGCTGTTTTCACCAAGATATACCTCAAATTTCCTAGCAAATTCTGGCCTGAAGGGAATGGGACACAGTTTTTCTTATATGCCAATCAAAGGAGGGGATATTATCCTGTATGGCAGGTAATTCGTTCCTATCATGCATGCATAAAATACTGAACATGCTCCACCTTGATCTGCAACTAGCGTTGGACAAGAGCTTGCTGGATCTGTCTCCTAATCTAAGGTGTTGCAGCATCTTGACAGGGAATACCCTGGAGAAAACATCCTTATGGTGGTTGTCACAGATGACGAAGCAAGAAGGATAGAACGTGAGCCAGATGCCAATACAAAGGCAGAAGCCATGGAAGTTTTAACGGACATGTTTGGCAAATGTGTACCTGAGGCTACAGATATACTGATTGGTAGATGGTGGTCTAACAGGATTCTTTTAGGGTTCATTCTCAAATTGGCACAATTGGAGTTACTAGAGATCAATTTAACCAGCTTAAGGTAAAAACCATGTTTGTTTGTTTGTTTGTTTTCATTCTTTCTTTCTTTTTTCATATAAGTGGATAATGTTGGAAACCAAGTATATATAGTAGGATAGATCAACTCATTTTTTATTATTATGAAATCAAATTACAGTTAAAATGTAGTTTAGAATCGTCCCATATATGTACCTTTTATATTTGGACATTTGATAAAATTACTGGAGAAAATTAATGTCGATCTGTCTTTCATATTAATATGAAAGGAGCATATATACAATACAATCATCTAATTGCTAGCCTAAGAATTAGGAGCTAAATAAGGAACTAAAATATTTACATCAATGATACCAAATTTAGACAGATAAGATACAATCATCTAAATGCTATCCCAAAATATCCCAATAACATTAATGAATAGATAAATACACACATTTCTAAGAAATTCCTATTTCAGGCTCCACTTGACCAAGGTTTCTATTTTGTTCAATTTCATGTGCTTGAGATCTAAGGTCTACATCAAAATCTTATTCAATGAAGTGATGATTATTTATATATTTCTTATTATTATATTTTTTTTTTCTGTTCTGGACTCTGGACTTGTCCCGTTCCAGTGCACTAGGAATGCTCTTACACCGGAATTAACTGATATCTATTGATATTTCCTCATTGTTTACACAATACAGATACCTGTTATGGATTTACTTCACTGGTGAGCACACAAGTGAGCAATATAATGGTTATGTTCATGGAGCATATTTGGCAGGTTTTTTCTTGTTCATGCTTAATCGAGTGGATATAAAGGAAGAGGTCATGTTTTGATACATACTTTTTTTGTGTGTGTGTGTGTGTGTGTAAGGTATTGATTCTGCAAAAATGATGATTAACTGTATCAAGAAAAGATTGTGCAACTTTCCCACCGTGCCAAAGGATACATGATGACCTTTTACAAGATAGCAGCGTGCCTTCTCTCAAAGAGCCTGCACAGATGATTCCAAGAGTTGCTTGACAAATTAAAATTAGTGGCTGCAGTCAAAGAAAATTGTCCAGAATTATTTTATCTCCTTTTTCAAGTTAGAACAGATTAAAAGCAATGAATGCGACTCAAGTTTTGAATTGACCCTCTGATCAAAGTAGTATGGTATTGCATTTTTAGTATATCCTTGGTTTTATTTAAGCTCATCTTATTCTCAGTATCTCAGGTGAGCAGAGAACTTGATCTATCAAGAGATGAAGAATAAGCAGCTGGAATTGTACAATATTGTACAACATTAATGTTCTGTTTCCATCTACCTGCATTTGGACTATATATAAATGGTTGTCTGCAGACCAGTTAACCAAGTCTAATTGTCTTATATACTAAATTCTAGATATGTGCTTATGGTTGATAGTATCTGATATATAGGAATTTAATTTATGCTTCTTAATTATAAGTTTGGATGTGCTTTTTATATTATTTTTTTTTATTTCAATAAATATGAACAAATCATTAGAAACAACTCACTAGTGTGATTTAAATCCTCAACCTCATTTTATAAATGGACTAACCAACTTTGGTTGTAAAAGTTGATGTTTCTTGTATTATTATATCCATCAAAAGAACGCTCTCCATTCTTATTAAAGAGGTTGATGGAGTTTTGTAAAATGGTTTTCATGGAAAGGCAGCACAATCTACCAAACACGACTGACTTGATTTATACTTTGTTGTACTGCGTAGTATAGGATAAGTTGCCTCAACTGTTGACCTCATCTTCTTGATTTGATTGTGGCCCACTCTAAATAGTCCCAGTAATCTCATTATATTTACTGGTGTTTTTTTTTAAATAGATTAATAAATTATATTTTGTTTATAGAGTAGTACTGTGGTGGGGTTTTATTACACATCACTCAGTTGTGGGGGAGGGGAGGAGGGAAATACAATAATTATAACAATACATTTTTCTTGACCGAGCTGCTGCTATGTAAGTCCTAGCCTAGTTGTTGAGTCATCTTTGAAGGCCTTGCCGCCCTCATCAACCCTTCGCAATATGTCTATTATAAATTTGAGACTGCGATTCACCAAGTTATGTGCCATCTCCAACTTTGGGCGTTTTGTAATTGAAGTTACATCCAACCAAGAAAATATGATGAATGAAATATCACAAATAATTATTAAAGAAAAAAAACACGTTATTTATCCTGAAAACATTACCTATTTTCTTTCACCTCATACGCTCAATGTGATTGCCATGGGAACAAGGTCCTAGCCTACACGCAAGGTTTTATCCACCCCGGGAGGCAGGGACTTTGGTTCCCCATAGGGTTTGTAGATTGGTGCCCCTTGTTCGAATCCTGACCATACTCCGGAAGTGGTTCCAAATATTTGCTATATATGGACATGAGATAAATAAGTGTTGAACCGACTCATCATCTATATCGCATAGGTAGTATTTTTTCCGTTCTCTTCTCCGTTTTCTTTTATGTAAATGGTTTAGTGTTAGAATTTTGTCCTCCTTGCCAATTATACAAATAAGTTAACTTTGAGAGGGCATGATTTCTTCCGGAAACTCGTCCTCAGGTTACTACAAGTTCCGCCATCAATTTGGTATGTTCCAAATATTTAATATATTTTTAAAACTGGAACTATATAAAACAAATTTAAGAATGAAAAATCAGTTTGAGTATATTAGGTCATGATATTTTCCGCAAAGACCACGGTAGACAGTAAACAATTTGATAGTCAGAATAAAACAAATATCATATTGAGCATCTATTAAAATCATCGACATACCAATTTTTATGAACAAAGATGATTTGCTCATTCCCTCTTATATGAAGAGGTTGAGAGTTAGAACTATACCTGCAACATGCAATTTGTTTCACACTAATTAAAAAATAATAATCACCAAGATTTAAAATGATGTCCAACTGATCCATTTAGGGATCAATTTCTAAAATACTTGAATGTAACAATGTAACAATTAATTCCTTCTAATGAAGGTGGTTTATCCATTTAAAAAAAAAATTAAATCGATGTGAGCTTATGTTGATAGTTGGGAAATAAAAGGAGAGGTTGTAAATACACCGATTCGATTGAAACATTGGGTTGGGTGCGCTGTTGCCAGGCAGAGAGCAAGACAAGAAAGGCACCAGCCCCCCTCATTTCTTTGTGCGGCAGAGATTTCCTTTCCTCACCTCTCTCTCTCTCTCTCTCTATTTATATACTGCTCTCTCTCTCTCTCTCTCTCTCTCTCTCTCTCTCTCACATTCATCATTTATAGCCCCTTCCTCCCACCCCTCTTATCAATTCAACTAGGAAGGAAGGATAGAAGAACAACAACTGAGAACGAATTATTGTTCCTTTCTTTCTCCATTCGAACGTATCCATATCAATGCGGAGGCCCTCTGTTGTTGTTCGGATGCCCACTTCCAGATCCTAAGCCACCATCAGAGGGCCTCCTCCTGCTCATCCACCTCACCTTCCGCATCGTATCCGATCGGTGAGCACTCTCTTCCTTCAACTTCTCCATGTTTTTCAATCTCGATCCGAAGAGGAATCCGTTTATCGATGTCTGTTGGCTGGCCAGATCCCAGATTGACTTTTTTTTTTTATAATCCTTTTCTTTTCTTTTTTCTTAATTGTTATGTGTTTGTTTGTATACATCTCTGTCTCTTGGATCCGTGATGTAGATCGTCTCGTAGTTCATTCTCAACTCGTTTGATGCTTACACTACAAAATCTGGATTTTGTGTTTCTCTTGCAAATTCCATGCTGTCTGAATTGGATCCGATACGATCTCCCTCACCCGAATGAGGATTTGTTGGGAAATCTTGAGTTGCTGTGTCTCCACCTGTTTTGTTTTGAATCGGATTTGTATGATTTGTGTTACAGGAAAAGAATGGAGTCAGATAACGGCAAGCTCTTCATTGGCGGCATCTCCTGGGATACCAACGAAGATCGCATCCGGGATTACTTCAGTAGGTTCGGGGAGGTTGTAGAGGCTGTCATCATGAAGGACCGGACCACCGGCCGAGCCCGAGGATTCGGCTTCATAGTGTTCGCCGACCCTGCTGTTGCGGAGCGAGTTGTCATGGAGAAGCATATGATTGATGGTAGACTGGTAAACATTTCTATCTATATCTTCTGTTTCTATCTGAGATAATGGAACCAAAACTTCAGATGCCGCAGTTGTTACAAACAAAACCAAATTCTAATAGGCCAGATGCTAAAAGGTTACACCTTGATCTACTTCTGACCATATACTCTGAATTCACCCAATTCTCAACAGATCTATTTCTGGAGGTTCCCATATATAAACTATCTTGCATTGGTTTGATAATCTTCTCAGGTGGAAGCGAAAAAGGCCATACCCAGGGATGATCAAAACATCCTTGGCAGGCAAAACAACAGTGTCCATGGTTCTCCTGGAACTACTCGCACCAAAAAGATATTTGTTGGAGGCCTGCCATCCAGCATAACTGGGGACGATTTTAAGAAGTACTTTCTTCAGTTTGGGCCTATCTCGGATGTTGTTGTGATGTATGATCACAGTACACAGAGGCCAAGGGGTTTTGGATTCATCACATTTGAATCAGAGGACTCTGTTGACAAGGCCTTGTTCAAGACCTTCCATGAGCTGAACGGTAAGATGGTCGAGGTCAAGAGGGCCGTCCCGAAAGAGCTGTCACCAGGGCCTGCTGTTCGCTCACCATTTGCTGGATACAACTATGGTATGCATAGGATTAATAACTTTATTAATGGGTTCCCTCAGGGATTCAATCCAAGTTCCTTAGCTGGCTATGGGATGAGGGCTGAAGCTAGGTTCAGTCCACTTGCCAGTAGCCGAAATGGTTACCCTGCATTTGGTGCTGGATATGGAATGGGGATGAATTTTGAACCAGGGTTCAACTCGAGCTTTGGAGGAAATTCAAATTACAATAATAGTGTTGGTTATGGCCGTGGTCTGGGTGCTTATTACGGCGGAAGCCCAAGTAGATATGCTAGTGCTATTGGTTATGGTGGAGGTAATCTTGGTACTGGAACAGGTATTGGCTCACTTGCTCGTAACGTGTGGGGCAAATGGTGGCCCCCAACTTCACCCACAAACTCTGTGAATTCTAGTACCTACATGACCTCTGGAAGTGGAGACCTTGGTGCCTTTGGCAATAGTCTAAACTGGGGAGGATCCTCTCCTCCTATATCATCCCAGGGTGCAGCTAGCAATGCTAGTTATGCTGGAGAGAGCCTTGGTTTTGGAAGTGGTGGCAATAACTTTGGTCTTGGTGGCAATAGCTTCGGAAGGACCTCCGCAAGTGGTTCTGCTACCACTCAATTCAATGATCCTGGTGATGGATATGGAGGAAAGTATACAGATCTATATGGCAGTAGTTCAGTCTATGGAGACCCTACCTGGCGCTCAGGATCCAATGACCTTGATGGTTCTGGGCCATTTGTTTATGGACTTGGCAGTGCAGCTTCAGATGTCACCTCCAAGGATTCAACAGGTTATTCAGCAGGCTATAGTGTTACCAATAGGCAGCATAATAGAGGTAAGAAATTGTTTGGTTTAATTTATTGATCTTCTTATATTACTTAAATAAACTATTAAATGTAGATACTTAACACTGAATACCTTTTATTAAGTTCAATTTTATCAGCCCTGTGTGTGAATACCAAGTTTTCTGATTTTATCATAATACCTTCCCTTGGCACTTTCATCCAACTGCTCGGAGCTCTCCCTTTCTCTTAACTACCAGGTTTATTTGAGAATTTGTTTTTACTGTTTGATTCTGGGAAACTGGACCCCTCATTCTTGGACCAATAGTAACATGCCCTTTATTTAAAAAATGCAATTGGTGGAATACCAAAATAAGAAAATGCATGATTTGCCTTATAAACTGATGGATCATACTACCATTTACCAATCGATTAGATGCTCACCCAATACATTTTACTTTGTTTGTTTTACTTTAAGAAGATGATATGCATAGATCTTAAAAAACAGTTTACCCTTGCTTCTTTTTCCTTTTCTGAAAGATAATTGTTATGTTGCTTATGTGCTTTTACAGCCTATAAATAATTCATAAGGAACAAGACAAATATTCTTGATAAATTTACTGGAAATTTTGAAGGAACTCGATTCATGAAATGCTCTTGTAAATTTGGAACTACACAATGTTGTTTGTTTGAATTTTGATGACATCTTCTGAAAACATATAATTTTCCTGTGCTAGTAATCTGTTTGATTGTTTGCGAATGGTAAATCTATTCAATGTCTGATTTCTAATGACTAGAATAATTAATGAATCTATTATCCATTGCACAGGTGTTACATGTCAGTGTACAGATTTGTTCAACATATTCCCTTGAAGTTTGCTTCTTAGAATTTAATTTAGTAAGGCAATAGTTATTTTTTCTTTTTTTGGAACTTTTCACACGAAGGGCTAATTTTAAGGTGCTTCCTCCACTCACTGAAGACCAGATTGAACTGTAATGGAGAAGAATAATGACTCTTGGTTTTGAATGAATTTCCTAAAGTATGCTTTTCTTCAAAACAATCTCTAGTCTTCCGGGAGGTTCATCTTCATCCTTCTATGAACTTTGCAGGGTGAGTCCCTTAGGAGTGAAAAGTGTCATAGGGATCTTGCCTTGTTTCACGTAACATGCTTTTCCCATTGATATGTAATCCTCTTCTAGTGTTAATGTTTCCAGCCCATGGACCTCCAGCAATTATTGACTTAAACATATCTTTGGCGCAAACTTTCAGCTCTTTGAAACAATCCTTTTCTGGCCTGACTTTGGGCTGAGATATCAAGGTGAGGTTCTCTTGATCTCTTGAAGTGCATCCTTCCTAAGGAACAACTGCCTCTATGTCAACCACATTATCCTTAATGTATCTCAAACATTGCTGGTTTAAGTTACATCTTCATTGCTATTAAGATGATCTTTTCTAGTTGTGACATGATGGGACTTGAGCTGTCTTCTATAGTATTTGCAGTAGCCACTTTTTTATGATAGCATGATTATTTGGTGCCCTCGTCAAATTGGTCACATCTCATTCTGATAGCACATTTTTATTTGCTTCATAAGATCTTATCAACATTTACTGTTTTGAACTCTTGATGCATAAACATGGACATCAAGGGTTAAAATGAAACCAGTTATGTGTATTGATGTATGTCCCTGTTTACCAATGGAGATAATGCCACCTGACAGACCAAAGGACCATTGGTCTAGCGTATCTCCTGGCCCCTCCGTATCTACTTTAATAGAGCACGCTCGTTTGAGCCTCTCCCCATAAATGGGGAAAATTTGGAGAATTCATTTGGTGAGCACAAAACTCCCATGTTCGAGTCCCTACATCTGTATGCGCATGGTGAGGGATCAAGGGTGCTCGTCACCTAAGGCCATGCCCCTTGACGTTCCTCTATGGAGAGGTTTATCCCCTATGTCAAAAAAAAAAAAACTTGTCCTGGTTCATAATATGTTGGTGGAGACAAAGGATAAGCACATGATCATTCTTTTCCTTTTTTTCTTTGTCCATGGATTTTGACTGCTTCATTATATCATGGAGTTTGATTTACTCATCTACGAATGAGTTATTAGCTGACAGCCTGACACAAACATAAAAGACTTGATTCGATCTGCCAATGAACAAAACAACTAGAAACTTTGCTTTGTTATCTGTCTGAAGAATTCTAGTGATAATTTTTTATTAGTTGCCCTTGTATATATTTTACAATACTTGTGATTGTGGTTATTGTGATGTGGAATTTTTATGCTAGATTTCTCTCTGCGGTTGTCTGACAATACTTAAAATGTCCAATGATTCCTTTTTCCTGTCTATTTCTTGCATAATGATAATGAGTTTTCTCTAATACCTTGCCATTTGTGATTCGTTGCACAGGTATTGCTTCTTAGAGAGACAGTTATACCATTTGATGCTCGTTATAGGTGAAGATTTGAGTGAATCAGTTGCATGACTGTGGATTTCAGTTCTCTTTGTTCAAATATATGGGTTAGTTGATTATTTAGAGCTAACCAAAGTTGATTTTGGAAAATTCAAATTCACCGAAGTCACAGATAAAAAGGATTTTGTGTAAGGTTTGAAATTTGAGTTGAAAATTCTACATGACTATACGTTTTGAGGTTTGATTGAGTTGTAAAAACTGTTTAAGGGATGTGTTCAGAAGAGTGTTCAGATTTATGTCGGCGAAGGCAATAGACTTCTAGTATTATTTAAAACAAGAAAAACGAATGTTGTAATATCTGGTGAGCTTGCTATTTCTTGCAGCCTGCCAGGTATGTCTTTTCTTCTTTTTACTTTTTTTCTTCTTCTTTTGTACCGGAGATGATGTTTAGCGTGGAACCCTTGGGGATCATATTCCTATGTGATCCCTATGAATAAGTCAACAAAACATTCAGATTTGAATTTATCAATACATACCCTTTGAGGAACCTTTTATCTGATTTATATGTTTGATGGAGTCATTTTCTCTGGAAGGGAATTATTTGATGAGGAGCTAGTAGGCACCTCATTTTCCACACCAACATAGAGCTTTTGTACTCTACCAAAATAACAAGACTGCATTCTGTGGGTTTGGCCTAGTTACTCTTCCATGCGTGGGATTTTATTATTATTAATATTATTATTAAAATCTGGAGCTTAATTTTCAGAAACACAATGACTTGAGGGGTTAATGAAAAACTACGTTTGGTTGTAAGGAATCAAATAATAATTCATCGGAAATGATTTTCGTAAAACACAATGATTTGAGGGTGTTAATAAGTTAAATTTAAAACCATGTTGGAAGGAATCAAATAAGAATTCATCTGAAATGTGAAAAGTAAAAGAAGAAATATGGCCCCTTTATACAAATAAATAAATGTTATATATAATAATAGTATGTTAAATGATAATTATTTTAAAAAATATTTAAGTATTATAATTAATTAATTATTATGAATAAATATTTAAGTAGTTATTTTTAAAATTATTAAAATTAATAAATTATTATAAAAAATATTTAAGTTTAATAATATTAATTAATTATTATAATTAACTATTTAATTTTATTATAATATTATTGAATATAATGAATGAATTAATTATATTGAAGATAATTTATTTATTTATTATATTAATTAATTATATTTAAGATCATAAATATGGGGGCAGAATTGTAAGAACCCAACCAAGGAATGAACATTGGTGCTCTCTATGATGCCTCTTAAGGCAACTTGCCTTTCCCTACTTTGCACCCAAATTATATAATCCCAAACCCTACTTTGCACCCATCATTCCTTGGTTTGCACCCCAAGGCAAGTTGCCTTGGGATACAACCCAAGGAATGATAGAATTTACCATGAACATTTCGTTCAAATTAGACGGAATCCCACACCTTCCTTTGAGGGAGTGAGCATTCCTTATCATTACCCTCTCATTCTCATTCCCTAACATCCAAACAAGAGAATATCATGCGTAAGGAATGAAACACATTCCCATTAATGCCAACCAAAAGCCCCCAATGAAAACTCCAGGTATGCAGTGTGCTTTGTACTTGTTTATGATGATGGGCCAGCCACCACTATGTATGTATGAGTACAATCGATATTTGACCTGCTTGGCTGATGTGAGTTACGAACAGGTATCAGCTTGTCATTTAAGAAAGCCGAAATCCCTATCCAATGTTGTGGGGCATTGACTTTTTTTATAATGGGTGCCAACCTCTTCAAGGGAAAAAGTGGGTTTAATTGAACAGAACCCTGCAGTTTCTACGGACAATATTGAATGCCAAAATGAGTGAAACACAGAATGACAAAATGTGAAACATGTTAGTTATATTACCTATCTATTTTATTAGTTTGGTTCCTTAGTCATATTATATTATTAGTGAGGGTAGAATAGACTTTTTACTTTATTCTTGCTTTCTATGTAAACCTGTTCTCATTCTAAATTATACAATGCTATTGAATGGAACTCTAGCCGCCATGGTTTTCTCTTCTCTTTGCTTTTTTTTGTTCTCCTTAATCTCATATGGTATCAAAACCATGATTGATGAATAGCCTTGAATGAAGACTCCATTGAACTTGGTTGGGTGAGAAGTTGCGGAAGCTGTGGCCAGGAATGGTGGGATTGGATGGTTTTCTTTGCAGGAGTTAAATGAGAGGTTTGCAAAGCTAAGGGTGTTGGACGGTTTGGAAAATATGCAGGAAGCCAAAGGGGGAGAAGAAGGTTTTGAAGACCAAGTTTGCCAAGCCTGAAGAGTTTGAAGACCAGGGTATCTTGTATGCAAATTGCTGGAAAATTGCCTTTAAAGTGAGAAACAAAGATTTGGGATTTTTCTTGATCTTTGGGAACTTGCCTTTGCAGTAACAAATAAAGATTTGGGGTTTTCTTGCACAATTATTTTGCACAGGTTCTGGAGAAATTTCAGCTGATAATGGCTGCTGAACGAGATGATTCTCTTCAATCTATTAGTGTTAAATTACATGGAAACAACTACTCGTATTGGAGTTGTTATGAAAATTTTCTTGAAAGGAATGCGTATGTGGGGTTATGTGAGTGGTGCTGTGACAAAACCTGCAGATGATAAAGATGGAAAGTATGTTGAATTGCTAGATGCTTGGGAAGTCAACAATTCAAAGATCTTGACTTGGATTAATAACTCTGTCGAGCATTCCATTGGAATTCAATTGGTCAAGTTTGAGACTGCAAAGCAAGTTTGGGATCACTTAGCTCGACTATACACACAATCGAACTTTGCAAGACACTATCAATTAGAATCAGATATAATGAAAGCAGCTCAAAGAAAAGGATATGAGCATTCAAGAATTTTACTCTTACAATATCCGATCTTTGGGACCAGCTTAGCTCCTCACAAAACCAGAGCCTCTTCAATCTAATGCTCATTATATAGCTCATTGAGAAAGGCAACGCCTTGTTCAATTCTTGATAGCCCTTCGCGGATGTGATTTTGAGGGACTTCTGGGAAATATTTTGCATCGACATCTCCATCCTTCTGTTGATGCAATGGTAAGTGAACTTTTAGTTGAAGAGACTCGTCTCAAAACATAAGCAAGAAAAAGCTCTTCACCAGCATCCAGTCAATCTGTTCTAGTTGTTCCTCATAAACTTATCCTAAAGAATCAACCAAAGTCACCTACCCAAGTTGGTTTTGATGAGTGTAGTTTTTGCAAACATAAAGGATATTGGAAGGCTCAATGTCCTAAACTTTTGTCCAGACCTACATATCATCAGTCTTCAGCAGTACAACAACCATTACGTCCACAGTGGCGCCCACCACCATCTCTAACATTAATCAAGGCCCTAGTCATCAATCTTAGCAGCCACCTTATAAGTCATCACAGTCACAGAGTATACTGTAGCCTTTGTGAGGTAGCATCATCGTCAAATCCTAATGTCGCATCCTTTATAGAGCAGTTTCAGAAGTTCCTTGCTATATAGTCGTCGCAGCAGCCATATGCCATGTCCACTCCACCTTCTTCAGGTCTGATTCCTTTTGATTCTGCAGGTAAACTTTCTTCCTTGTGGGTTTTAGATTCCGGGGCTTCTCATCATATGTCACCTTCTTCCTCATCCTTGTATCTATGTCTGACTTTTCTTCCTCTACGTCTGTTATGACCGTTGATGGAACACAGATGCCTCTAACAAGTGTTGGGTATGTATGCACACATCATTTGTCCCTCTCTGATGTTTATTACATTCCTAAACGTACTATGAACCTTGTATCTGTTAGTCAGCTTTGTGACGATGGATATTCTGTTCACTGTTCTCCTACTTCTTGTTATGTACAGGATCCTCAATCCCAGAGGCTGGCAATGAGCCGAACTTGAACGAGCTGAACCCAGCTCGAGTTCGGCTCGAAATTCTATTATTCAGCTCGAGTTCGAATAACCTCAAAATTTTAAGTTCGAGTTCAGCTCGAAACTACATACAAAAGTTTGAGTTCGATTCGAGTTCAGTTCGAAAAAACTCCAAATAATAAAAAATATTTATAATTATGATAAATTCACTATATATATAATGAACATATTTAAATATTTAAAAAATATTTTAATTGAAGCAAGTGGAGCACAATCAGACATGCTTAGCTCCTTGCTCACCATACAAGTAAAGATTAGAAAACATATAGTTATATAGAATGGTGATACTATCCTCTTTCTTGTTTGAACGATGTGGGACTAATATATATGTGTTTGTTTTGCTCACGCCTCACACTCTCGCCATTACTGACACCCATACACACATATTTTATATATATATTCTCACACTCACACACACACTGACACTAATACACACACATATATATCACACACACTGACACTAATACATATATATATATTCTCACACACACACTGACACTAATATATATATATATATATATATATATATATATATATATATATATATATATATATATTCGAACTTCGAATCGAACTCAAACAAGCTGGCTCTAGTTTGAGTTCGACTCATTTATTTTTCGAGCTCAAATTTGAGTTTAAGTTCAGTTTGTTATTAAAATAATCGAACTAAACTCGAGCTAATATCGAACCGAACTCGAGCAGCTCACGAACAGTTTGATCATTTGCCAGCTCGAGGACAGGCCGTAGGCATGGAGGATTGTATGTCTTAAATGAGCTGAAGGTTCCTGATGTAGCTGCTTCGAGTGTTGATTTGTCCTCTTTTCATTTGACTTCTTCATCTAGTTTTTATCATGGTTGTCAGACCCGGCCCCGCCCTGCAGGTTGAACCAGAAAAATCGGGAACCGATTGGGGGACCGGGCCGAGTAGGCCCATAGAATCGGGGGGTAGTTGGCCCGGCCTAAAGTAATCGACTGTATGGCGGTTGGACTGGGAAACCGGCCGACTTTAACCGCCCGCCCGTAATTTTTTTATTATTTTTGTAATGGAAAGTGGGGAAAAAAAACATAATCAACAAAAATCATTGAAGCACGGGGAGCCTGAACTCGACCCGACATTCGTGTGCCCATGACACACTCGCACATGAGTTTTAGATTTCCAAGTCGATCCGAATTCGACAGGCTTTCAAAAAGTTGTATTTGTATACTTGAGTAACTATGGTTATATTTTAATTGTGTATTGTAATATTTTTGACTAATTTGTTTTGTTTAATATGTGTTTGTTTTGAATATAGACTAAATATAAATATCAAATTTAGTTAATCAATCATATTTATTATTATTATTATTTTATTTTATATCATATTTTATCATTATTAACTATTATAAATTATATTTTAATATTTTATTATTGACCCTTGAACCCCTAAGTTAAAACCCTTGACCCCCACTGGCTTGGCTTCTGTCAATACCCGCCTGGCCCCGACAACAACCTTGGTTTTTATTTGTGGCACTCTAGACTTGGTCATGTTTCAACCTCTCATTTGCAATATTTGGTTTCTAAAGGATCCTTGGGGGATTTGAAACCTCATCACATTTCTGATTGTAGAGGTTGTAAACTTGCAAAGTTTTCTGTTTTACCCTTTAATCGAAGTATCTCTCTTTTTGTTGCACCATTTGACTTGATTCATTCTGATGTGTGGGGGCCCTCTCCCGTTGCTATCAAAGGAGGGTCCAAATATTATGTCTCCTTTGTTGATGATTATACTCGATATTGTTGGGTTTATCTATTGAAGCATAGGTCTGATTTTTTACACATTTATACCTCTTTTCGCTTATTAGTTAAAACTCAACATTCTAATGTGATAAAGTGTTTTCGCCAGGATCCGGTGGGGAATATACTTCTACAACATTTTCCTCAATTACTTACGCCCCGATGGTACTCTTTGTCAATCTTCTTGTCCCCGACACTCCACAACAAAACGGAGTTGCCGAGAGAAAACATAGGCATATTGTTGAGACCGCCCGCCCCCTTCTTTTATCTCACCGGTGTTTCAAGTCCTTTTTGGGGTGAAGTTGTTCTCACCGCTGTGCATTTGATCAATAGGATACCCACCGCCCACACTTCAGGTTTGTCTCCCTATGAAAAATTGTATGGTCACTCGCCTGACTATTCTATGGCCGGTCTAACTGCCGTTCTATAAGACTTCCACTTCACTTTGTTAGGCATCTTCTTATCACATAAGACACCCGTAGCACTTCTCCATTTCAGACATCATGTTCTGATTTTATGGGATACATTTTCATCGATCATCCCATCCTCTTGGAAAATAGAACATAGATACTTAAAATAGTTACACTTAGGCAGTACCACTCCACCTAGTATCACCTCCCCTCCGTCCCTCCTACTTTGACTAAAATTACAATGTATATATTCAGTTTTACTTATAACCGAACTAAAATATATATATATATATTCGAACTTCGAACCGAACTCAAACGAGTTGACTCTGGCTTGAGTTTGACTCACTTATTTTTTAAGCTCAAATTTAAATTTAAGTTTAGTTTGTTATTAAAATAATTGAACTGAATTCGAACCAATATCGAACCGAATTCGGGTTGCTTGTTAATAGTTTGATCGTTTGCCAGCGCTACCTTACATGAGTACGTTGAATATCTTCTTTAATGTTAGCTGGTATTCATTGGCGCCACCTTATTGTGATTGGTGATGCTGGCTGAGTTCCCAATGAAGTTTAACCTATCTGAGATTTCAACAGGGACAAGGCTGTACAAAATAAAACTGATAAAAGAAGTCCACTTGAGGGATGTGCAGGAACAATTTAGTGAGGGTGGGTGGGGTTTTGGGCCAAGCGTCATCCAATTTACCGTTTCCCATGGATTGATATGTCATATATGGATTGAGATACTCCACCCTCTTTCTCTCTCTCTCTCTTCTTCGCTTTATTTACAGTATATTCTATCTCTCTGTTTTTTTGAATAATAAAGTATATTCTATCTCTTGTTTCTGCTTTCTCTCGTTATATTTGTCTATCGTTTTTATTGACATACTTTTTATCAATTGGACTGCGGGGGAAGCAAGGTATTTTCAAAGAAGAGTAATTGAAAAAGGAGAATAATTATTACTTGAAAATACAACATCGTATAATTATCACAAGTATTAAGAAAGAACATAAAGGAACACAAAGGAGGGTGAGTGGTGAGTGGTGACTGGTGACTGGTGACTGGTGACTGGTGAGCGAGGGCCTGGGCCCCTCTCTTGTTGTTCCGATGCCGAGTTCCAGATCCTAAGCTACGGGCAGAGAGAGAGAGATAAAGAGTCCGAGAGACAGAGGGCCTGCTCCTTCTCCGATCGGTATGTGCTTTTCCCTCCTTTTTCTTTTAGTATTGAATCTCGATTCTGGCAACACTGCTGGATTCCGTCTTGGAACAATGATTGTCGATTGCCTTCTTTGATTGCGTACCCTCTCTGTCACTTTGGTGATCCTTGATGTATTAGTATCTTAGCTGCTTACAAAATTTATTTTTTCTTTTTCCCTAACATCTGGATGCTGTGTTTGGCCTGCAAAATTCTCTCGTTTGGATTGAATCCGATATGATCTCAATCATCCGGATTACGATCTATTGGAAATTCTTTTGTTGCTGTGTCTCTACCTGTTTTGTTTGAATCGGCTTTGTATGAATAGCGTTGCAGGAAAAACACACATGATGGAGTCCGATCACGGTAAGCTCTTCATTGGCGGTATCTCTTGGGACACCAATGAAGAGCGCCTCCGGGATTATTTCAGCAGCTTCGGGGACATAGTGGAGGCTGTCATCATGAAGGACCGGGCCACCGGTCGAGCCCGGGGCTTTGGCTTCATTGTGTTCACCTACCCTGCTACAGCAGAGATAGTTGCCATGGAGAAGCATATGATTGATGGTTGATTGGTAATCATTCCTATCTTTACCTTCTGTTTCCTGCGGAGATTATATATCAGCATTTCTTCGAGTTTTGAATTGAATTTTATAATGCCAGATGCTAAAATGTGACATCTTGATCTACTTCTTGTCAAATGGTTTGAATCCAAGCAATTCTCAATAGCTATGCTAGTTATCTACAAAACCTGCATTGTGTTGGTTTTACAAATTATTCAGGTGGAAGCAAAGAAAGCAATTACGAGAGATGATCAGAACATCCTTGGCAGGCAAAACAGCATTGTCCATGCTTCTCCTGGACCTGCTCACACCAAAAAGATATTTGTGGGAGGCCTGCCATCTAGACGATTTTAAGAAGTACTTCCTCCAGTTTGGGCCCAGCGGGGATGTTGTTGTGATGTACGACCACAGCACGCAAAGGCCAAGGGGTTTTGGATTCATCACATTTGAATCAGAGGAATCAGTTGACAAGGCGTTGTTCAAGACCTTTCATGAACTGAACGGTAAAATGGTTGAGGTCAAGAGGGCTGTCCAGAAAGAGCTGTCGCCAGGTCCTGTCATTCGCTCACCATTTGCGGGATACAACTATTCTTCACATAGGATTAATAGCTTTATTAGTGGGTTTCCTCAAGGTCTCAGTCCGAGTTCTTTAGCTAGCTATGGGATGAAAATGGATGCTAGATTCAATCCAGCAGCTGGTGAGCGGAATGTTTACCCTGCTTTTGGTGCTCCATTTGGAATGGGGATGAATTTGGATCCTGGGTTCAACTCAAGCTTCATAGGAATTTCAAATTATAATAATAATGCCAGTTATGGCCGAGGCCTGGGTGCTTATTATAGTGGGAACTCAAGTAGATATACTAGTGCTATTAGTTATGGGGCAGGCAATCTTGGTGCTGGTACTGGTATTGGCCTGACAGCTTGCAGTGTGTGGGGCATCAATGACCTTAACCACTTGTTGCGCAGATGGACCTCAGAGGAAGTGATGTAAGCTCAGTGAGAACTAAAGACAAAAACACTAATGACAATCATGTAAGACAAAGACATACCAAGATATACGTAAAACCCTACAAATCGAGGTGAAAACCACGTAAGACCGTAAGGCAATGAGATATCCATTAAAAACTCAAGCAAGAACTACAGAGTAACTCTTGAGTTGATGCCTAAACTCAAGATTATAAACAAAGATAGGAATAGACAAAATGTATCAAATAATACTTAACTTAAGACAAGCTTAAGCAAATAAACTCAAACCACAGTTGAGCTTCAAAGTCCTTCACCTCCAACGTATCCTTCCTTCTTCTTCTTCTGCTTGCTTCACTGGTGCACTTGTTCACACTTGGATTCTCAGTTGTGCAAATCTTCTCACCAAGGTGACATTAACCTCTCTTCTATCTTCTTGGCTTGAATCCCAAAAACACCTTTTCACAGTGTGTACAACACTCCATGTCACACCATGCTGTCCATCATACCTGTGGTAGTTCTAAAACACCTTTTCTTCTGACACCGCCGTTCCTACATTGGGATTGGTGTCAGGTAGAACAAGCAAACAACTGTTTGTCAAGTATACCGGTCCGAAGTATCCATCCGATATGCACTTTCCGATCTAACGCTTCGGACACCGTTGTCGATGTATGACACATCGGCTCTGTGTCTCGGACTCCACACATCGGCCCAGCTTTCTGCTCGGTCCGCTACATCGGCAGCCTTTCAAATCGGCAACCAAGTTGGTCTTGGACACTCAAACCCAACAAATTGTACCACAACCTCATCAAGTTCTAATGCCTACGTGACCTCAGGAGGCGTGGACCTTGGTACCTTTGACAATAATAGCATCTCCTGGGGAGGTACTTGTACTCCTAGATCAGCACATGATGTGGGTAGTAATGTAAGTTATGCTGGGGAGAACCTGGGTTTTGCAAGTGTTGAGAAAGGCTGTGATCTAGCCAGTAATGCTTTCGGAAGGAGCTCTGGAGTTGGTGCCGCCAGCACATTTTCAAATTCTTTTAATGATGAAAGTGGAGGATCTTATACAGATATATATGGAAGCAATTCAGTCTATGGAGACCCAACTTGGTGGCCAGGATCAAATGACATTGATGGTCATGAGCCATTTGGTTATGGGTTTGATGGTGCAGCTCCAGGTTATACTGACGGCTACAATGTTAATACTAGACAGCAAAATAGAGGTAACCTACATTTGTTTTGATTTGATGATAACCTGATATTTATTTCTACATTAACTCTAAAGAAAAATTACCTTTTTAATTATAATCGAATCCCATCTTCAAGCATGGATTTCAATTATGATGATTCAAGCATTAGTATAGAATACAATTTAATCCGTTTATGCAAGGTTCAAGCATGTGTGTGTAGATAATTTAAGCTCATCAACTGGAGGTGCCATATTTGAATCATATATGTATGTGCAATAGCATTTCAATCGTCAACAATTAGTATTCAAGCTGTGAAAACTTTGTGTAAATTGTTTCATTACCTACACTCTTTTTTGTAATTAACCTCATTAAGCAAACTTCTTTCCTTTTTGGAGAAATCATTAACTGTATTCAGAAACAAATCTGAATGAAAATGTGTTTTCTAATATTATTTCTTAGTGATTACTTGCACAGGAATAGCTGCCTAGGGAGATTACTGTATGGTATAGCTCTTCTTGTAGATGATGCACAGTTTGTGAATCAAGCTCATGTCTCTGAATTCCAACCATCTTGATGTCAGAGCGTATGGTTAGTTGATTATTTAGCTTTAGCTCGGCAGTTGATTTTGAAGATTCAAATTAAGGGAATTGGAGATAAAAGGGTTTCTTGTAAGGTTTGATTTGAGTGAAATTTCAGCAAGAATGTAGTTTTTGTCTCGATGTTGGTTTGATTATTTTCAGAAGAGTATTCAGATTTGTAACGGCAAGCAGCCAAGTGGACTTAAATTTTCCTAAGGGTAAAAATTTGATGTGTTATCTGGCAAGCTTGCTACTTCTTGTCAGGTTCTTTTTCTTCTTCTTCTTCTTCTTGCTTCTGTTTCAACTCATTTGCACTTGAAATCTGGTTATTTTTTGTGGGAAGTATTTTGGCCAAGCACTGAGGACATTTGGATTCCATTTTATTAATAATGCTGGATTCAATATGTATCGCAACTCTACATGTTCCCCTGTCTTTTATCCATCTTTCTTAAAATTGATACCGCTGGACTTCCCTTCTCATTTCTTTCTACGTGTATACATAGTTTCTTTAGATGAAATTTAGGTCGAATATTTGTAGCACTCAATTGATGAAATTATTCCAGGGGCAAATCATGAGGATATGCACGTAAGATTTTAAAAGCTGTAAAGTAATACTATTATTGGCTTGTTGACTTGTGCTCAGAAAAATCTTGAGATTTGGGAACCAGCAAGGATTGATGAGTAAGGTGCACCGTGGGGAGCCCCATCCTACTCCAATGGACAAATTGTTGAATGATATGAAATCTTAATACCTGGAGAATGTGGTGGATGAATCTTGAAGAGCTGGGAAACTTCTTTACTTGAGATAGATGCGGAAATTGAACTTCACGGAGAACGTCCGACTTTACTTTGAACAGACATTATGCCAGCGTAAACTAAAAGGGCAGAAAGAAAGAAATACCAAGACTTCAACTTTGCACATAATTCCAAGTCACAATGCTTCAAGAGACGAGAAATGAAACAGAAACAAAGCATTAGAAAACCAACAACAACGTTAGAAACCAGAAAAAGGCAGAAACGTCAACAAAACCAAACTTAGATAACAATAAAGGAGTTCAGACGGTCTTGGATTTCTAATAGATAAAAAATTACAAGTAATTAAAATCTTCAGAAGAAAGCTCTGCTTCCGTAGAACACTCTGGGACCGGTGCCTTTGGAAGCGTGGGGCTTGTTTTCGGAGTTGTGATTATCATTTTGTGCATCGCTGCTGCCATTCTCAATATCCATGGGAAGCTTCATTTTGGCCAATGACTCTGTGAACTGCTGCATGCTTTTCATGTACATGTCCACGATCTCCTGCTGCTTCACAGTTTCCTCAAGCTCCTCGATGTTAAACTTGATAATTGGCGTGGGGAATCCATTGTCTGCAAGAACTGATCCTCCTCCTCCTCCTCCTCCTCTGGAAGAAGAATCAACATCATTTTCATCATTTTTCTTGAAACATCAGTGCTTTTATCCTCGAGGCTCGGAGACGCACCAGTCTCCAGCACTGCCAGTGCCAGTGATGGAGTTGGAAGTGGCTGGAAGCTCACTCATTTGTGGCTGAAGCGCCGCTCAGAGGAGTGTCACGTTCATGTTCACGTTCATGTTCATGTTCATGCTCATGCTCATGTTTTAGAGCAGCACCATTACTGTCTGTGTAGAAGCTTTCCACAACCCTGACGCCAGCAGCATCATCTTTCACACTGAGGTGCGCACCATTCTGGAATGCAATCAAGCTCTCAGGACTCTGGGACTCGAGAGTGGAACATGGGATCCCAAAGTACTCGGAAACCATCAACTGGTTCTCATTCACAACCTTCAAGTCAGGGAACTCGATCTTGTTGAGCATAGCGCTAGCAGGTATATCAGGCGCAGCACTGCAGGCCCCGGGGAGGGTCGTGTCAGTGATGGCCATGACGTCCGGGGAGGAGCCTTGATAGGAGATTGAGAGTTGAACGAAGCCAGCAGGAGAGTGGAAGAGGTCGGTGGAGGAGAGAGAGAACTCCTGCGCTAACTTGGAATTAGTCGCAAGCACAACGTTGGAGAGGGGAACGAGGGCGAATCCGAGCAGCTGGTCCTCGAGATAGTTCCGGGCTCGGCTGAGCATCCAAATCTCGCACTTGAGCGAGGAGTCGATAGTTGGGACGTTGAGACGGAGAGTGTCATTGAAAACGGGGTTCCTGCCGCCTCCGTTGATGATCCGGGTTGAGACGGTTAGATGGGAGTTACTGGTGAGGCAGAGCTTGGCGTACACATCCTGCTTGTGGTATATACAGATGTTGTGGATGTCACGGGCTTGGTGGATGAATACCTCCAGGACGCCCATCACCTCACCATTGGTACAAGGAGTAGTACCAGGGGTTTCCACCATAGCATCGGCCGTGACAACCTCACTGGACGCAGGGGCTGCTGCTGCCACCGCCGCTGATCTCTCGGGAGGTGGTTCACAAGCTCCGTCAGGTGCTGTGGGTGTCTCATTGAAGCTAGAACGAAAGGTCGGGTAGGATTCCATATGCTGCACCTAAAGCAAAGCAGAGAAACTAAATTTAAGTCCTCAACCAAACCAATGGATTTTATTTGTATTAGGTCTTTTATATAAGATGTTGGTTGGGAAAAATCTGGCATTCAACATCCTGTGTGATCGTAAGGTAAGGGAATGTGCATTCATCGCGTTATCCGCCCCTAAATAGATTAGCGCTTGTCATCTTTATCAATAAAAAAAAAATTAATCCTGAATCAAAAATGGCCGACTGCGAGATTGGTGATTTGGTATCAGTTCAGTAGATGTATCATTTATTTATGAAATTGAACCTCCCGTGATTAGTGGCAAATAAATCCCATCATGCCCATGCATGATGCATCTACTGAAGTTGAGGCTTCAGCAGGACCCTAAATTTGGAAGCCCTGATTACCCACACCCACCAAACCGAAATTAAAAATTAAAAATTAAATGAAATAAACAACAGAAAAGATGTGAACAATCAGGTTTCAGCAAGTAAACACTGATAATTACCAACAAAAAGCCTGGAGTGGAGATCTTGGAAACATGGCCCGACAATACAAACTCCAGTTTTTATCCGTGAATGAAACCTCTTAAATAATTACGAGGAGTGAGAAAAGAACACATTATTGGGGACGGAAAGGGGTGGAGTAAAAACCCCAAGAAGGCAGACCCTGGACATCAAGAAAAAAGAAAAAAGAAAAAAAAGAAAAGAGTAGCAGCATAATAAAAGCAGCAAAAAGGAAATAATAGAAAGAGCCGAACCCGAGAAAAGGAGTGTCTTTTTACCGAGAAAAAGCGGTCGCAGCGGAAGCAGCAGTACCGGCTACCGCTATCGGAATCGAGTATCCGAGGAGAGGCGAAGCACGGAAACCCTCACTCTCTCCTGCCTTTGAATATGAGAGAGGAATATTAGATAAGAAAAGGACGCAGGTCACAATAACACAGGTTCGGGCGACTCAAAACACAGGTTCGGACGGACTTTTGAGTCGCCTTACCCTATTCTCTGCTCTCGGGATGCGTGTGAACCTTACTCGTCAACCTTGAACCTCCCATCTATCGAGGCCAAACCTCTTTATAATATTTCTATTTTAAGGATGATATAAAAGAAAAAGAGTACAATTATTGCCCTAACCAAATAACCATGAGTGAATTGGGTTCCCAGATCTGGACGTTTGTAATGATGCCCCCTAAGAAAATACCTCCAGTCTTAGCAGGGATTATTTGTACCTGCTGGCCAAGACCACAAGCGAAACTAGGAGGTTGAACCCGGCCTATGCCGCTCGGGAAAATCCAAAGAGCAGCGTGACCTAAAAAAGGCAGCCATGAGCATGTGCCAGTATCAGGTATGTGAGATTGTCCGCATTTATTCATTAAAAAGTAAAAAATATTCTTATATATTTTTAACCGAAAATCTCATCCAAGTTGACGGTAATGAACAGATGATGTCTTCTCCGCTAAAAGACGATATTATTAGTGTTCTCCTCTTAAGTTCACCAATAATAAGGACAGAAAAAGAGGAAACCGGTAAGAGTAGGTGGGGCCCTAACACCCTAGCTCACTTTGAAGATCAAGTCAGGTGATAGCTCGCTGAGAAGAAAGAATGGTTTAGCTTTAACTTAGTTTTTTCTCTTACCCTTCTCCTCTTGGCGCCTTCCCTCTATGTATTGAGCCTTGTTTTTCGGGATTTGAGTCCATGTCTTGCCAGTCATCATGAAAGAGTGTTTTGCTTTCCTTTTGCTTCTTTGGGACAGCTTTGTTTATTCCCATGGTGGCGCCTCTTGGGGGTTGTGCCGCATTAAATAGGGGGAAATGTGGTAGTGACACGTGGTATGTGAGATCCGGGGCATATCATATATCAAAATATAATATATATATATATATATATATATATATATATAGTCCTAATACTGTGCGGCTGGCAGGATAACTGTACAGATCCGACTGCCGCACATTCTGGCCCGTGGAGCATGTTTGAAGGATTTCCAACCCTACGGATGGGAAGATCATCGAAAAATAAGCTAGCCTGTCAATTTTCATACAATTTGGTGACTTTTTAGCGGTTGAAAATCCTTCAAACATGCTCCAAGGGCCAAAATGGGCGTCGGCCGAATCTGCACAATGATCCGACCGACCGCACCTTATCACCGTTCTATATATATATATATATATATATATATATATATATATATATATATATATATAATATTATTACAAGAGAAAATATCAAAAGATATGTGACATGATCTCAAACGCCCCGATGAGAATCAACTATCATCATAATCAGTGAGTCATCCAATGATGAAGAATAGATTCCAAAAGACCCACAAGGTGTTGAAAACCGGTAACTAAATGTTTCTGAGCTAGCACCCTACTGTCTCTAAGCTGACACATTTCTATCTTTGAGCTAGCAAACAATCTCTAAGTTGGAAACTAGTTGTCTCCAGACTAGATAAGGAGGACCCGATTCACTAATCGACATTTTCTATTCAGATTCGATTATGATCTAGTACACCATCTCGGACTCCACTGAGATTGAGATTGTGCATCACTTTCCCTTGGAATCATCTCTACTCTTTTTCACTTTCTTTCTATCACTCCCCTCCAGGCCTCCTTGCTTTTTCCTCTATTTGGATTCTCAAACTTGAGGGTCAGAGATTACCCTGGGCATGAGCGCCTGAACCTCTTCTCTTTGTAGATCTTTCTCTTGGCTAGGTTCGATCCAAAGTCCAATCTCTAAAGGAGACATTGATCCTGCAGTAAAAAATATAGAGTTTGTGAGAAGAAGACTCCAATGCATTTCTCTATTACTGACTGGGTATAAATAGCCACTGTACAAGGCTTTAGATCCTATAGTTTAGGACTGATTAACTAACTATAAGGAAACTATAGTTGTCGAGATACAATCACTTAATTATAGTGATTCAAATCTATCTATATAGCTAGCAGTAGAGACAAATTAGGCTCTTAAATTGTGGAGAACCAACTTGGAGATAATTACTCCTGATTGTCAACACTCCCTCTCAAGTTGATGCATAGATGCGCTCATGTCTAAAAGTTTGAGACAACCATTAAATGTATCGTTTGACACTGCCTCGTCAGTACATCAGCAAGTTGGTCTTGAAATTGAATATGAAGAACTTCAATCAACTTTGCTTCTAGCTTATCCTTGATAAAAATGCTTATCAACCTCAACATGTTTAGTTAGATCATGTTGAATTGTGATTATGGCAATATCGATTATGCCTTGTTATCACAATATAATTTCCTCGGGTTGACTTTATGTAATATCTAAATCTTGCATCAGATTTTTGGTCAATAACAATTCATATATTGCCTTAGCCATTCCTTTGTATTTGGCTTTAGCACTAGATCTAGCATCTACCTATTGTTTTTTACTTCCCTAAGTAACCAAATTTCCTCCTACAAACATGAAGTAGCCAGATGTACTACATATATCTTGAATTGACCCAACCTACATCTGCATGGCTCTTAATATCCAAATTGTCTCCTTTTGTGAATAAAATTCCTTTTTCTTTGAGATGACTTCAAGTAGCTTAAGATATGGATGACAACATTCATATATTCTTTGCTTGGGGAGTGCATGAATTGACTAACCAGACTCAACACATAAGCTAAATCAAGGTGAGTATGTGCAAGATACATTAATCTTCCAACCAGTCTCTGATAGCGTGTTCCTTGTTAGCAGGAACTTGATTTGAATGCACACATAGTTTCATATTCACTTCCATAGGAGTGCTAGCCAGACTACATGTTGTTATACCAGTTTCATTCAGTAAGTTTAAGGCATATTTTCTTTGTGACAGAAAAATACTTTTCTTCAATCTTGACACTACAATTCCAAGGAAATACTTCAATTCATTGAGGTCTTTCATCTCAAACTCATGGGAAAGCTGCTCCTGTAGTGTTTTCCTTTCTTCATGATCATTTTTGGTTACTATTATATCATCAACGTACACAATAAGAGTTATGATTTGTTATTCATTATGCTTCAAGTATTAGTGTGCTCTGAGTTACTTTGGATACCAAACTTCAATTTGTATCTTTTTGGTCACCCTACTTCTATTTGATTTTAACGGGAGGGTACTCGAGAGAAATCAGAGATAACTATCACTGGTGGCCACACGTGGAGGATATTGAAATCCTAATTTACAGAAATCCTAGCTAATTGAACAAAATTTGGATAAAAAACAACATTTGAACCGTGATTACAATAAGGTCAAAACGAATAAAATTCAAAATCAAGGTTCAAATGTTGTTTAATTAGTTAGGATTTTTGTAAATTAGGATTTCAATACCCTCCACGTGGCTAATCCAGCGGCAATGTCAGATAATTATCGTCGGTTTCCCTCGGGTACTTTCCAAATAGAAGTAAGATGACCAAAAAGATACAAATTGAAGTTTGGTATCCAAAGTGAAATATGGCCATAGTTCGGTGACCTCTTAAGATTTTTACCCGCTTGTAACCAATAAACTTCAAAAAACTTGAGAACCTTCCAAACCACGTTGTAGGAGACTGCATCAAACCATATAGGGATTTTCTCAACCTTCATACTTGTTTATTGTCTTTAGTTTGTTGATTACAACTAGCAGACAACTTCATATACACTTCTTCTTGGAGATCTCCATGCATAAATGCATTTTTTATATCGAATTGGTGTAAATGTCAATCGAGATTTATTGCCAGAGATAATAAAGTATGAACAATATTAATTTTGGTCACTAGTGTGAATGTCTCCATATAATCAGTTCCATTGGTTGAGTATATCCCTTAGCGACAAGTCTTGGTTTACAACGTTCAATAGTTCCATCAGCTCTTTATTTAATAGTGAAGACCTACATACATCCAACATGTATCTTTCCCTTAGTAAGTCAACAACTTCCCATGTTGAGTTCTTTCGAAAGGCCTTCCTTTCTTTATTCATTGCCTTCCTCCATTTGTGATCTTTCAAGGCTTCTTACACATTGTTAGGAATAGATACAACAGACAATTGATTCACAAATGCCATACTATTCTTTGACAATCTATGATAGGATACATAGATACTATCTGACAATCTATAATAGGATACATAGATACTATCCTTTGACAATCCATGATAGGATACTTAGATTTAGAGTTGAGGATAGGTTCATAGCTAACTTTGGGTTTCCCTCTTGTGGTTCGATTGGGTAACGTTTTTACGTGAGGTTCAAGCTTCTCACTCTCTGCAACCTGCAATTCCATGATTTGAGAACAACCATCATAATCGATTTTGGTAGGGACAACATTAGTTGTGAAACTGGGGTTTTTTATTGAACATAGGTAACATGTACACAAGATGATTGGGGTTCGTCATTAGTCGTGGTGTAAGGGGTAGATAAGAATTCGGGTTGTGATATAGAACGGATAATAATACTAGCTTTGATACCAACTCAAAAATACAGAGTTTGTGAGGAGAAGACTCCAATGCATTTCTTTATTATTGGTTAGGCATAAATAGCCACTGTACAAGCCTTTAGATCTTATAGTACTGATTGACTAACTATAAGGAAACTATTGCTGTCGAGATACAATCACATATTTACAGTGATTCTAGTATATCTGAACAGCTAGCAAAAGAGACAAATTAGGCTCTTAAATGGTGTAGAGCCAACTTGGAGATAATTACTCCCGATTGTCAACACCTGTGAGCAAGAAGGAGTCATCTCGAGAAGTCGTCTACCACAACTGATCTCTCCCTCAAAATCAACTGAAGCTCTACAACCCTCACTGACCTCTTTCACCCATTGACCTAGATTATTATCGGAAATCTAATATCCGGTGTTTGGTATGCAAGTGTTATATGGGATTCTAATCCTAGTATTAGGTTTTTTCAGTAATTTTATCCCATGTATTTTTGGAGGATTACGCCAGATTGTTACGAAACATCGACCTATTTTCAACCTCCACCTCCATATCCATCTCAAGTGTTTTACCATCAATAAAGAATAAAAAGATTTTTTTTGAAAATTTATTCCTTTTATTAAACTTTTTATTTTCATACTATATATATATACATGCCTGATAAGGTCACCCAATGCAAGTGTGGGCGACCGTTCTAGTGTGACATCGGGCCGCCGCTGCCCGCCAGCGACCTAATGCCGCCTCACGTAACCTCGTATATGTATATATAGCATAATTCCATTCTACTCTAGGTTTTTGAAAATTTATTTGTAAACCCTTTAATTCTCTCATTTCTAAACTTGATCTAAATTTGAATATTAGAATTTAATTTAATTTTCATGTTATATATATCAAATTGATCAATTCGGTATTCGACTTTATTAGTTGTCTTCCAATTATTTGTTAACATTATGTTAATATATTATTTACCTTGTTATATATAAGTTATACCCCCTGGTGTTCGACCTTATTATTTGCCTTCCAATTATTTGTTAACATTTTGATAAAATGTGATTGTAAAAATATATTAAATTTGCATAGTACTTTAACGATCAAAATTACATATTTTTTTACTAATTAAATTTTTATAAATAGAATGTTTGGAAGTGAAAAAAGGTGATATTTACAAAAATTTTGAATGAATAATTTTAATATGTTTTTATAAATAATTTTTAACACATGACATAAATAATAACTTAAAAAATATTAAAATGTAAATATTAAATACAAAATTTTTAGGAATAATTCCTTGTTTAGTCCCTCTACTTTTCGGAAAGTGCCCTTTTAGTCCCTCATTTTTTTGTGACTTTTTGGTCCTCTACTTTATAAAATGAGATTTATTAGTCCGAAGGTAGACAACATCACTTACGCCGTTTTAGATGACTGAAGTGTCTGCCACGTGGCCTTTTAAAATATTAAACCATTAGAAAAGATTTAAAAAATGAAAAGAAAACATTAAAAACCTCGAATTCGGATCATAAGTGATTAGGATCTGAATTTTAGCCCTTCTTTCCCATTCATCCTCTCCATGTGGCATTCTGATGGTCACAAAGATATCAACATAACATCACGTGGCAGACATGTCAGTCATCTGAAACGATTTAAGTGAGTGTCGTCGGTCTTCGGACTAATAAGTCTCACTTTATAAAGTAGAGGGACCAAAAAGTCGCAAAAAAAAGATGAGGGACTAAAAAGGTACTTTTCAAAAAGTAGAGGGACTAAAAAAGAAATTATTCCAAATTTTTATAAACTAACTAGTAATATATGATATAAATTATAACTTACCTTGTTTGGATAGCCCAAAATTATAACATAATTCGTACATTATGCCATAATTTTATATTTTGTGAGGATTATGCCATATTGGGTGTTTGGGTTGATTATTTGAGGGTATGAAATTATGCCATAACATAGGCATTGTGACATAAAAAAATATTCCACTCAGAGTGGAATATTTTCCCATTGTGAAAGTTGCGACCTCCTCCACTCTTTTTCTTTCCTCCTCTCTTCACGATCTCTTTCTCTTTGCCTTACTTGTCCCCTTCCTGATCTCTCTGACCCTCAATGAGATCTTGACTCTCCTCTACCTCATCGTTTCCCTCATCTCCTTCTTCGGCATCTCCTACGTCCAGTCCTCTATCTCCTCTCACGATGAGATTGAGACAACGTCGTTGAGGAAAGAAACCACCGCCACTACCATAACCACCGTTTCCCACCTGCGCAGGGTACCCCAACCCCTCCCCCAACGCCATGCCCCATTCTGGTTTAGATCCCTGAATCCAAGAACCCGTCGTTCTGCCCTAATGATGAGGATGAGGAATCCACCATTAATGTCATTGAAGCAATGCCCACGAATTTTTACGAAGAAGAAGAAACCACCTTAGAATCTTCCGTATTTCCATAAAATTTCTTTAATTCTTTATGGGTAGGTAGGAATAAAATAGATAAGAATTTATGTAGTAATTTTTTATTATGCTAACCAAACACTCATTTTGTAGGAATAAAATATGCAAGAATTTATGCCATGATCATCTTCACTTCCTAAATATGAAAAAAAATTATGCCATAATTTTTTTTTAACCAAACTGGCCCTTAAAAATAAATATTAAAATATAAACAGTAAAATAATCCTATTTGGCATCCACTAAATGTAGGATTTCTAATTTTATAATTTTGCGCTACCAAACACAAGACATCATAATATTATCTCATCCTATCCTATCACATCTAATTCGAAATAATAATCCTATCATAGGCCTAAGAATTTAGTATGAGATTGGTTGGAGATGGAGAGGTATATATATAGAAAGAATGGAAAAATTGAAAAAAAAAAAAATAATAATAAAATAACCCAAGTTGGGCATGCGGTGGGTCAACCCACTGGGTCACAAGTTGGGAAAACCCCAATCAGAATAGCCACAAGATAGGCGATTACGGGTTACCAGCTTGGTTAGCTGTGTTGGTCAATCTCACATATTTTATCTCTGTTCGGCCAAAAGTCGGCCAGGCCTCCCCTCTACTTCCAGTTACTTACCAGTTTCCCATGCAAAGCTCACTTTCGTACTAAAATTCACTCATTGACTGATTTGCTCCAATCGGGGACGGGAATTTCCAAAGATCAACATAATATATTGGTGATTTAGGATATGTTAGGGTGAAAATTGGTTTTATCCCAACTCACTCTAACGGTTGAATTTGTATTTAATTGGGGGACTAGATCGGAAAGAGGAAGAGCAAGCACCCAAGCTAGAAACAAAGCACGCCCATTTTACGTGGAAAACCTCATAAATCCGGGGAAAAACCACGGTGCCCGACCAAGAGGGCAAATCCACTACGTAAGGAGTGATTTACAAGAATAAACTGTACAACTATCAAAGATATCCACGTAATAAAGATGAGCGTGGAGGAGAAGGGGGGCTTTGAACATCTTGGTGGTGATGACCGGAGAATGATGCTCGTCGGCGGAACCTGTCGGGGAGGATGATGAGGGTTTTGGGCTCGTCGAAGAGGGCATGAGAGCTTGCCGGGGAGCGAAGAGCTTGGAGGTGGAGGTGGTAGGCCTTCTCCTCGGATTGGAGGAGTCTTCTCTTTTTTATGAAGAGATGCCCCCTCTTTTTGGAGAAGAGGGATCTTTTTTAGAAAAGATTTCAAGTTGATGAGAAGATCCCGCATTTTTTCTCTCAGTTTCACGTCATCCCCAAAATCTGCCCCCGAATCCCGCATGTAATTGACTTTCCAAAACTTATCCGATCCGGGTACTATTATCCTAGCGGGCCACATGTCAACATCCCGACGGCCAAATATTTTACCCATAACATGATACATATGTTTAAGATCCTGGGCCCCTGATGCATTGTGCAAGGGTCTACAGCAGGATAAATCTATTTGCGGCTTTTTTTTTCTTTCTTTTTCTTTCTCTGAGGCTCTTGATCTTGATTTTTTAGGATATCTTTAGCTTTTGATCTCGTCATACAGCAGTCTATAATGACTTTGAAAAATCCAAATGTAGTTTAATTTTTCCTATTTTTAAAAGTTCATGTTTTGTTTCAAGCAAGTCTATGACTTGAGTTAATGGTAGTCGTGCAAGGGTTAGAATGATGATGAACACTTGCTTAAAATGATAAGCAAGTGTTTACGAACTAAGGCCCCTTGATGCAGTAATTAGCTTACTAACAACATCAAAGACGAGCCATGGCCAATCTCTTTCATGTCTTAGCTGACACAAGGCTCCACCAAGATAATGTTGTGTTCTTAATTAATTGGTATTCCATTTTAGATATCAAAACACTATGCGCAAAAAGCTTATATGCCACGATTTCTCGTCTGGCCAGAAAGAAAGTAGGAAAGCAAAATTCTCTTCGCCTGGCCTCGAGAGACGTCCGTGTTCTTTGTCGCCATGTGTACTACCCAGATGTCTGCTTTGATGGGTGTGGTAGAAAAAGTTTCGCCAACATAGATGATATGCACTGGACTGTACCAAATTAAATTGAAGGAGATGGGAGGCAACATGTCACAATCTTAGTAAAAAGTTGGCACAGGTTCCATGCCACGCAGGAATCGCTGTGCCAGTGCCAACATCCTTTACTTCACGGTGCCCTCTATGGTACCTTGCACCGTGGTTTTGCCTTAGAACCTATAGCAGCACCCCTTGCACGTAAAAAAATAAAATCCTGCACTTACAACTACCCTATGTTGCACCGAAGGCTGAGTGACCTTGGGTTTTAACCCAAGGTATCTCAGAATTTACCTTTACTTCACACCAAGATATGTAACAATTAAGATAAAATCCTCCATTCATACTAAAAAACAAGTGGTTTATGGTATTTCAATCCCCAAAGATATTTGTATAACCAAAAGAACTCGAATTCAATTTATTAGTGAGAACATATTTCTAAAAGTGTAGTAAAGAAATGGTGCTGGACGCAAGTATTCTCAATACCGTTGGTACATGCAGCTCCACGCTTATATGTGCTCCACCGAAAGTTGTACACTCCCTTGATTTCTTGATTGCGCTCATACTAACCAAAAAAAAAAAAAAAAAAATCCTCCATTCCTAACTCATTCACCAACCATCCTTTTCTTCACTAAACAAGCACCAGGCTGGCGCAGTGGCGCCAGCCTTTTTCTTTCCTCTCCGAAAGGCAGAGCCGCCCAGCCTTTTCAAATCGCACATGCCCACTCGTTCTTTTTATCTTCAACCATTCAGAGGTCCATTCTCCCTCAAAACGCAAAACTAAATGCCAGCATGGGATTGTTAGGTGGAGGCTTATACTGTGCCCAATTGAAATATATACAAGACTAAATGCCACAAAAACACGCCCAGAACCACTGACATGGACACGGAAATATATCACTGTTTTATATTGTATTAGGAATTCGAGCTTATGTTGAACACGCAAGAAATATCTCCATAGTTGCCTTTGAAGGCTGATCAATGATAATTGCTGCAACATTAATGCATCAAGATAACAGCTCTGACATTGATTCCCCTCCAACCCCTTTCTATTCACCTCTTAGTTTAATGATGATGGCATATGTTTGAGATTAGGAAATTCACCTTTTTCTTGTATATAACGATTTAGTCATCTATTAATTAAAGGAGATATAACCCACAAATATGTGTTAGGCACTCTACTCTTAACAACTAACTTTTAAGAATAAATCCTACCTGTCATATGTGCATTACAAATGGTACTTCCATTGAAATATATAGTCTACCTGTCCTAACAGGTGCTTCGCCACTGCCAACTGCCTTTCTTCCTCCCATTACAATATACTACTATATTATTATAAATCAACTGGCTGCATGCAGAAGGTCCCCAGTTATCTCTATTTTACTTAAAAAATAATAATAATAAGATGGCAGGCTCCATTTGTTTCTCCAGTAATACATTTTGAGAAAGAGTGAATCCTTCCATGCCTTCTCCATTCACCAAAAAAATGTCTGGACACACTTAAATGATTGATCACACAAGAGTTCCGAGTTGTGGACGGATCAGGGGGGAAAAAATACAAACCCAAGATTTGGAAAGCACGTCCACACAATCCAGCCAAACCAAAGAACAAGATGAAAGACAGGTCTTTATAACAAGGGGCCATAGCAGAAATCAACTTTCTGTGATTTGATTTGTTTGGCAGAGCAGGAAAGGGCTACTGTTATTACATAAAGAAATTATCATATAAAAACACACAGAATGAGTAGAAGAACCCTCACTTCTTGACTCAATTTGATGTTAGTAACAAGGTTTCTTTTGCCACCCAAACCCAGAATCTGTGATTTGATTTGTTTGGCAGGGCAGGAAAGGGCTACTGTTTATTACATGACGAAATTATCATATACAAACACACAGAATGAGTAGAACCCTCTCTTCTTGAATCAATTTGATGTTAGTAACAAGGTTTCTTTTGCCACCCACAACGCAGTCAAAATCACACACACACACACAAAACAGTGATACATCCACAACCACGGGCAAATCCACAACCTAATATATACACACACAATCGCCATTGACTGGATAACAGCCAACTTCCTCCATACAAATACCATAACTAATATACTGCATGTGGCTGAGAGACGGCCACACTGTGTAAGCCTTCAAAAAACGAAAACAAAGGCTATAGGATTGAATGAAATACTATTCATTACCTCGACAGACCAGTGGAAGCCGCAGCAGCAGCACCGGCGTCCTGCTGTCTCTGTTCTCGCAAGTACCCCAACAAGGTCTCCGCCTGTGGAACAAACATACAAACACTGACTCCCTATGAGGCCGTGAGCCTTAATTATACTAAATTGGAGAGATAAAGGTTAAAGAAATGGTTAATGTTGCAACAGTCCAGAAGGCAGAGAGAGAACCTTGTGCTTGGCTCGTGCAGAACCGGACTGGGAGAGAGCGGCCAGTGGAGGAATGGCGCCTTCCCGCACGAGCAGTCCCCGGTTGTGCGCACTGTCGGCGCAGAGCTGCAGCAGCGTAAGCACTGCAAACTCCTTCCCCTTCACGGAACCGTCCTCGATGGCCTCTACGAGAGCTGGGATCCCTCCTTCCTCCACGATGGCCTCACGGCCCTCGGGGATTCCTGCGAGACAGCTGAGAACCACCATCGCCTTCTCCGTAGTCCCACTCCCGTGCTCCCCGACCAGCGCCACCAGCGGCCTTACCGCTCCCGCGCTCACCGTCCGTTCCTTGTTCTGCCGCGCCGCGCACAGCTTATACAGCGTGGTAAGCGCGTCCTTTTTGCCCCTAGTCGACCCGTTGAGGAGCAGCGACACCAGGGGCGGGATCGCTCCGCACACGCCAATTGTCGTCCGGTTATCTTCGATCATCGACAGGCTCAGCAGAGCACACGCCGCGTTCTGTTTGGCTATCGCTGTCCCCGTCTTCAGCGCGTACACGAGCGGCTTGATCGCCCCCGCTGCGGTGATGGGGGCCTTGTTCTGTTCCTCTAGCGAAAGGTTAAGCAACGCCGTCACCGCATTCTCCTGCGCCGCCGGATCCGTGCTTCTAAGCAGCGGGATCAGCGCCTGGATCGCCCCAGACGATCCGATCATCTCCCGGAAGTCCGACTGATGCTTCGCAAACAACCTGAGCTTGCCTGCGGCCGTGCGCTTTGCGTCGATCTCCGCTGACGACGACTCTAAGATGTCTACGAACAAGGTGACCGCCGGCTCGAGGCTCTCCGGCGACGCCGTTTCAAGGATTTCCGAAGAAGAAACGATGGTCTCGCCCCAAAACCCCAGGCCCTGAAGATCGGGATCGTCCAAGTGATCATCACCATCACCGAATGAGGGATTTCGGCAAGCCTGTGCCTGGGGAGGAGAGGAGGAAGGGACGGAGGCGAGACGCTGGAGCTCGCCGGATATGTCAGAGTTGAAGCTAGAAAAGTCGGAGAAGTCCTGAGAAATGTCGAGGAGGTCGGTGGTGGCGTCGATGGACCCCGACTTGGCGGCGACGATCGCGGAGGAGCCAATGGCAGCGGCGAGCTCGCGGAGCCTGAAATCGACGACGGAGTCGGTTAGGTTCTCGGAGAAGCCGGTGAGATCCCGGGGGTCAGGGGAGCGATTTCGATCAGTCCGGTAGAGATTGGAGCGTACGGTACGCATGGAGCGGGCATGGGACCTCTGACTCCTGGAAGACGGGCTCTGCGTGGAATCTGGCAGCGACACCATGGTTTCTTGGATCTCAGTGCTCAAAGAGGAAGAGGAGAAGAGGAGAAATCCTGTCATTTACCGCGCCAATAGTGAAGGGGAGGGCGGGGAACAGGGAGATGAGGAGGGGCCATGCTCATGCCCATGACCATCTACATCCACAATGCAAATGTGTGGCTGAGGCACTTGGAAAGCCCTAATGAGTAATGAGAGAGCTTCTCCCCTCTTTGTCTTCTTCTGCCTTTCACCACTATTGTAGAGTATAGGCCATAGTTTTTCTTGTCTAGTGACAGTCAATAATAACCAATTAGCCCGCCCCCGGCAAAAGTGACCCAGAAGGCCTTACGTGTGACGACAAAGATATTGGAGACGGGGAATCTGTCAGGCTGGACGCCTCGGCCGTCGGACCAGCTTCCCGCTCTGGCCTCTGTGTGAAGCTGCACAGCGGATTGTGTCACAGCGGATAGATGCTGGCGCTTTTAGGCTTTATTTGAATGATTGGTTGTTATAGTTTCGGGATTAATTATATAAATGGTCCTTCAATTTTGAGGGATATCACTTTTTCATTTGTAAACTTCAAAACGTAACAAAATCATCCACCAACTTTTAAAACGTAACAAAGTGGTCCCTCAGAGCCGGTTGTCGATTAGAAAGAGCTGACATGGCGGTTACATGCTTACTCACGCTGCTAAGTCACTTACCCCACTTTGTTGAGTCACCCCTTTTTTGAATGGACAGTTGTGATTTACTGTGCTCTTTGGAACCCTAGTTGCTCCTAAGCGCCGCCAACACACCGACAACATCCCTTCTCTCCGCCTCCTCCTCCACCAGTGGTCACATCGGGCTCTCACCTCCTTTGATGGGAGAACAAAGCCAACAAGATCAAGAAAGAAGAGAAGAAATGGAAGACGAGCCTGTGACGGTCGTGGTGGAATCCTCTCCGGTGTTATAGCCCCCATCATGAGGTTGAAGGTCATTAGATTTGATTGGCTTGGTCGGACGGCGATGCTGATGATCGTGGTAGGATGTATCTCTCTATCTTTCCCAAATTGCTCACCATTTCCCCAATTTCTCATTCCATGATCCGCGATTCTACTGGCAAATCGATCAAGATTTCTTTTTTTCCCAAAAATTTTCAGATCTGTTCGTCTTTTCATATTGTTCGTTTTCATCCAACAAATCCACTAAGATCGGATCTGTTCGTCTTCATCAAAGATTTCTTTCAAGATCTCAAATGTTTGTTTTTTCAAAGATTATTTATTTTTTAGATCTGTTCGTCTTCATCCAAGAAATCAAAAAAATTTCAGATCTCCTCCAATGTATCTCTCTATCTTTCCCAAATTGCTCACCATTTCCCCCAATTCTCATTCCATAATCCACGATTCTACTGGCAAATCGATCAAAATCTCGTCTTTTCATGTTGTTCTTTTTCATCCAACAAATCCACCAGGATCAAATCTGTTCGTCTTTATCTAAGATTTCTTTCAAGAGCTCAACTGTTTGTTTTTTCAAAAATTATTTATTTTTCAGATCTAATCCTCTTCCTCCAAGATTTCTTTCAAGATCTCAACTATCCATTTTTTCAAAATTATTTATTTTTCAGATCTCTTCGTCTTCATCCAAGATTTCTTTCAAGATCTCAATTGTTCGTGTTTTCAAAAATTATTTATTTTTCAAATCTTCATCCAAGAAATCCAAGAAAGAAACTTTCAGATATGTTCGTCTTCATCCAATAATCTTGATCAACTGCAGCGAGGCGGCGGATCCCGGAACGGGAGAGACAAGTTTAGGGTTAGGGCTAAATTTTGTTTATTAATTAGATTGGATTGTTACTTTGATTTGATTAGATTAGAGAGTTTTATTTGGTAATTTGATTGTAATTAGTTTAGTCATGTTATTTTATAATTTGATTGTATTAGTTGTAATTGGTGTATTAATGATAATGATTTATTTAAAAATTTAATGCCACATCAGGATACTTTGTTAGCATGTTTGAATTCCCATTTAAAATTATATTATTACTATTTTTTAAAAAATTGTCACGTCGACATGTAACAAAAGTGAGTCAGCATGTAATCGCCACTTAAGCTCTTTTCAACCCGGCTCCGAGGGACGATTTTGTTACGTTTGAAAGTTGGGAGACGATTTTGTTACGTTTTAAAGTTGAGGGAGGTAAGTGAACTCCGGTCAAAGTGGAGGGACCATTTATGTAATTAACTCCACGGTTTCGTAATGTATGGTTAATTCGTTGTTTATGTTTGTTTTGATGGTATGGTAAAGTTACAGAAATAATAAAATAACCAGAATACCCTCAAATACAAATTAATATGAAATCATATTAAATTTAAAAAATTGATTATATACCCTTCAAAAGTTTCATAATTGCATATTTACACCTGAAAAAAAAAAATCATAATTGCTTGTATACTCCTGAAAAACAGGTTGAATTATGGATATACCCTTATTGTTAGGTTTCGATGATAGAAGTTAATTAGATAATCTTAACCATGGTTACAACTTCAGTTACGGGTTAGAAAATTTCCAAAATACTCTTCTTTATATATTTTAGCTATTTTAAATTCCATATTTTTTAGGAGGTATTTGTAAATTTACAGTCAAACAAACTTTTCAGGGTATATATGTAAAGGGTATAATGGGCATTTCGCATGTTTACAATTTGTGAACGGACAGTTTTCATTTGATTAGATCCAGGGGTATATACATAATTATACTTATTATTTAGCGGTATGTATGTAATTATGTTTTATTCAGGAATAAATACGCAATTTCAAAATCATTCAGGGGTACACCTGCAAAAAGCCCTATTAAATTCAACGATTTATGATAAAAAAATAAATTCAACTAAAGTATAAACAATTCTTATTGAAATCTTACAAAATATACATCAACTTATTAACCATAAATTTAAAATTAATAAAATTATAATAAAATTAATATACAAATTTGACAAAATCTAAAACTTTTTTTTCGTAGAGTTTATAACTTTCTTTGATTTTACTATGGTAGAAGAGGAGATTGAAATAACTTGGTAGAGATATTTTTGGTACAAAAAAATTTAAAGGCAAAAAGCCATTTTTGGTCCCTAACCTATGGTATATTGTTCATTTTGGTACTTGTCATATAAAATGTTAATCTGATCACTTGAACTATGGGGGTTTTGACACTTACGGTCCCTGATGCTGACGTGGCATACAAATTAAATACACCCATTATTTTATGATGACGTGGCAGCTGACGTGGCGTGCTGACGTGGCACATAAATAAAATTTTGAAATATGTTACTAAATTAATGCTGACGTGGCATGCCACGTGGCATAAAAAATGAAAAAATCTAAAAAAATTCTAAAAAATATGAAAAAAATCAGAAAAATATGGAAAAATCAGAAAAAAAATATGAAAAAATCAGAAAAAATCTAAAAAATATTAAAAAATCATAAAACAAATTAAAAAAATTGAAAATTTTTTAAAAATATAAAAAAATCATAAAAAATCTAAAAATTATGAAAAAAATCAGAAAAAATCTAAAAATTATGAAAAAAAACTCAGGAAAAGTTTTCAAAAATATGGAAAAAATATTAAAATAGGAAAAAACTAACCTTGACTTTTTAAACGAATTTACTATATTAATCATTTAACAAAATGGCAGAAAAATATTAAAAAAATAGAAAAAATCAGAAAAATATGAAAAAAGTAAGAAAAAATATGAAAAAAATTTGAAAATATGAAAAAAAATCAGAAAAAATAACCTTACCTTTTTACACAACATTTTGTACCTAAACAACAACAATCAACATGGAAAATTAGTAAAAAACGAACATGTTTCATAGCATACAACCTGCTCTTTGTCCTACAACCAACCACTGTTTGTTTACATCTTCAAAACCATTCATCTTAAACATTTTGAAACTATTGAACAATATAAGATAAAAGGATCAACAATTATCCAAAAGAAACCACTAAATGTATGTTTAAAACATCATTCAATATACAACATGTAGACAAAAAGTGAGAACCATTCTGCAATATCACTTGAAGGTAAGACTTCAATCATATCCACCATCTCATGGCTTTCTTGTGTTGGTACAAATGTGATTTGAAAGTATTGGTACCCTATAAGAATATACAATATTAGTTAGTATGTTAAGAAGCACAAAACCTAACATTAAGAATCATGAGCCTCTTATATATGATGATGGGAAGCTTCGCGATGCTTGTTGAGAAGTAGAAGTCTGTGAGAGCAGGGAACCCCTCTCGCTTGATCAACGGGCCCGGGGGACCACAAGTGAAGAACAAGACGAAAGAGGAGCATGGAGCCACCAGTGTTGGATATAACCCTAACATTGGTGGGTTCTTAGTTTAAAAACCCAATCATGTTATTTTAGAAAATTAATGTCACATCACCACTGTTGGATATAACTGTTAGATTTTTTTCTATTTTTTAATATTTTTCTGTCATTTTGTTAAATGATTAATATAGTAAATTTGTGTAAAAAGGCAAGGTTTGTTTTTTACTATTTTTAATATTTTTTTCCCTATTTGTTTTAAAACTTTTCCTTTTTTTCATAATTTTTAGATATTTTTTCTGATTTTTTTAATAATTTTCAGATTTTTTATGATATTTTTCATATTTTTAAAAAAATTTCATATTATTTTAATTTTTTTAATGATTTTTTAATATTTTTTTAAATTTTTTCTGATTTTTTTTCATAATTTTTAGATTTTTTATGATTTTTTTCATATTAAAAAAAAACATATTTTTTTAATTTTTTAATTTTTTTAATATTTTTTTAGATTTTTCTAATTTTTTTCATAATTTTTAGATTTTTTATGATTTTTTTATATTTTTAAAATTTTTTCATATTTTTCTTAATTTGTTTTATGATTTTTTAATATTTTTTAGATTTTTTCTGATTTTTTTCCATATTTTTTTTCTTCTGATTTTTCCATATTTTTCTGATTTTTTTTCATATTTTTTCATTTTTTTATGCCACGTGGCATGCCATGTCGCCACGTCAGCATTAATTTAGTAACATATTTCAAAATTTTATTTATGTGCCACGCCAGCACGCCACGTCAGCTGTCACGTCATCATAAAATAATGGGTGTATTTAATTTGTATGCCACGCCAAAGATCGGGACCGTAAGTGTCAAAACCCCCATAGATTCGGGGATCATTGACAACATTTTTATAGTACAGGGCCCAAAATGAACAATATACCATAGGTTAGGGACCAAAAATGGCTTTTTGCCAAATTTAAACCATGAGAAACCACCAAATCGGTGGTTTAAAAAATCCAACAAAATGACAGTTTTTAAACCACAGGAAACCATCAAAATATCATAGAAAACTATACCATTTGAATGGAAATGAAAACAAACAAGAAAGTAAACCATAGCATACATTACGAAACCATGGCAGATCCCTCTCTTGTTGTTAAGGCAGATGGGGCCGAGACTGGGTCCCCTTCTGCAGTGGCTGAGGACACCGTGATAGATTTTGTTTTTTGTTCTATTTCACCTGACGGGGTTAGCCGAATATGTAGTCACTTCCTCATTGATTCCCTTCCCTTCACCTTTGGAGCCCTCGGCTCCAATGAGAGCACGAACTCCCCGCACGAGGGTGAGATCATCATTTATTTTGATGCTCTAGTTGCTTGTCTTCATCTTCCTTTCCCCCATATATTCCAAGAGATTTTAGAATACTATCAGTTGTGCCCCACACAACTGATGCCAAATTCGTGGCGAGTGTTATGTAGTTTTGTTGTAGTCCTCCAACACTTCGGGATTGAGCCAACCCTTAGGTGGTTCCACCTTCTTTTCACCTTGAGGTCCCATCAAAAGATAGTGAGCAAAGTGACAGACTTCATGTTTGGGGATAACCGACGCTTAAGTTAGTGAGAAAAGGAACGTGAGGAATAGAAGAAAGTTCAGAGTGGATAGTACCAGAGAGGAGTCAAATCCCTTGGTATAGTATTTCTTCGTTCCTTCTATAGCTCGGAGGAGGTTGGTGTTGATTGCGGCCATTACAGCGTGATGGCGAACAATGACCTCAATTGCTACTACGATACTCACCACTAACGTTGAATGGTGATTTCGGTCGTCATCACAACATGCAAAGGATTCAAGATCTCATGATCCCCTGTGATTTGTTTAGACCCTTGTGACATGTGGGGGCGGAAGATTTTACCTCGTATCATAAATTATAATTTATATTCTAAAAGACAAATATAACAAATAAAAACCAACATCCAATGGCCTATTTGTACTAGATCCCTTGCGTAAGGGTTCGTTCAGTTAGGAAGACCCCATGTTTGAATCCCCACATGTGCAGGGTGAGGGCACAAAGGTATGGATGCGTTGAGCATGAGCCTATGGGTGCTCTGCCAACACATGGGCCTTACCCTACGTAGCGCGTGAGCCTTTGGGTGCTTCGCGCTGCGTGTCATGCCTTGTGCACGTCCTTGAAGTCCAATGGAGGTGCTTGTCACCTTATTAAAAAAATATAACAAATAAAAATACATTTTAAGATCTATATATATATATATATATATATATATATATATATATATATATATATATATATATATAAAAGAGCGATATAATCATGCTGGCTGCAAGTGTGGTCGCCTGATTATATCACCCATATATATGATAATATATAGATTTATATATAGATAATATTTTATATATACTATATATATTTATATCTATTTATCTATATATTTTATATAATTATTTTATATATATATAGAGAGAGAGCTAGAATTGTGGAGGAACACCCTTGAGAGTAAAGGTTTAGGCTTAGTAGGAATAAAACATAATATATGTATTGTAATTTTAGTCAAAGTAGGAGGGACGAAGGAGAAGTGACATTGTGTGGTAGTTGTAACACCCTAATCCTTACCAGGACCCAGGTGTCACACCAGCCAGGTCAGGGAGTGAACGCCGACCTAAGGCTGTATATAAACATAATTAACTCATAATCAAACTAACATTTAGGAAATATAAATTCAAGTACAACATTATTACAACCCAACATGTTTTAAAACCTCACACAAGTTTAGATGGGAGTTCACCGACTAAGGCTAAGGGAATCCATTCTAACTTTACTCTCAGCAGGGCCATAACCCTACTTACTACCTGCAAAAGAGAATAACAACAAGGTGAGCTACAGGAGCTCAGTGAGGTACTAACACAACTGTCAGGAATAACAACCTGTATACTTTCAAATTAAAGTAGTATAAATATCGAAAGGCGAAATACCAAAACCGAATAACATTTAAAAACATGTGAAGCAGCATGCTGATCATGATCCAAGTCATGGTAATATTCACTGAAATCATATGATATGCACTTATGCATTTCTTTAATCTTTTATCATCATCAGAACGGGAGATGAATTCCACACAGGTCAAGGTCCTCCCAGGTTAGACCGTATCAACAACCATGGGGTGACAATCTATGGAAACAACTCCTCGTCCTGGACATAGATCAATTCCACACAAGTCAAGGTCTTCCCATGTTGGACCGTAACAACAACCATGGGGTGACAAGCTATGGAATTGATTTCTCATTATCTATCATATTAGTGTCATCTACACCTCTACTTTCATACAGCGGCACCATAGTGGAATGAACCAATCAATCAAGATCTCCTGGGCTTCTGGATCAACTCATCTGGCCGTAGTGAGCTATACGAGTATATACGTATACTAGGCACTCGAAGAGTACAGAAAGGGGGTTTTGTTTTCTTGAAATCAGAAGAATTGAAAACAGATAGTTGGATAGTTAAAGAAAATCAGAGTTATGTAAACCACCCCTTCCCTACCTAGTACCGTACTCTCTGGCTCTATCGTAGAGCCACGTCTGGCACAAGCATGTATTCAAGTAAGATGCAACGCACTAATATGTCTATCATGACAATATATAAAAATGTGCAAAGTTTCCACATGCTTTTCATGAACATGATTTCACACTTCGAATAAATCGGTAATCGTGCTTGAAAACTGAAAAGCATTTCATAAAATCATAACGATCTCATAACATGCAATCCAAAGATCAATACGATGAAAATACAAATCAAATGAAGAGATTTACAGTTGTGTTCCCTCACCTCAGTATAGTAGATCCCTAGGCTTGATCGGGCTCTTCGGCAGCTGTGACCTGACCTTTGCCCCTTTCTTATCATAGAGATCAAAATACGGCTTTCTTTAGAAATACGGAAACCATATTCTCATTCTAAAAATTTACTTCATATAATATAATACGATAGGTCCTATTAAATACCTTTAAAACATGGTTTCCCTTAATACGATTTCATATTTATAAAGAATGAAAAATACGGATTTGTTTCCATTAGAGATTTAGCATAGTCCACTTGGACCCTTCATAACTTCCGATCCGGAAGCCCGATCGGGTCGATCAAGTATTCGTTATGAAGGTCTCTCGATGACCTTTCTAATGATATAGAATACTCCCTGATCGGGGGAAGTATCGTGGCTGAATTCATCCCGGAAAGGGACAGCCCGGCATGAAATCGAACGAAATTTTGGCAGAGTCTCCTCTATTTTTAGGGTTCCGAAATTAATACAACCATTCACCACATTAATACTAATGAACACTTAATATACATTGCATCTCAACCACCTGCAACAGACCAACTAAGCCTTTAATTCCTACAGATTTTCTTCAGATTTCAGCCATCTAACCCATTCACAACTTCATTAACCTCTAAATGACATTCATGCAAGGTTTTGGCCCTCACTTCAGCGCCTATTCCCCAATTTACTAAACTTATTCCATTCTAGGGTAAAAGAGAAGCTTACAAAGGGTTTTGAAGCTCGAACTTGGGGTTCCCTCGCCGGATCTGAACAGAGGAGGTGATGGTCGGAGTGATGCTGGCCGGTGATGGTGCTGCCGGCTCGAGGTGGCTCCAGGGTGGCTCCGATTCGTGAAGGCCGGTGCTTTCAGGAGGTATGTGATATGGTGAAGACCCGGCCATGAAGGCGGGAGCGTGATGGAGAAGGGAAGCGTGCCATGACGGGGCTAGATGCGGCCGCTGCGGTGAGCTCACAAAAAGGGAGGGGGGGTTCGACGGGCTAATCTGGGAGGAGAGGGAGATGATAATCTCCCCTCTCTCTCTTCCTTTCTCTTTATAAATATCAGCCCCATTATTAAAGTATAGTATTTTATATTAAAATATTATTATTTACATGGCTCCATGGTGTGTTCTCCGGACTGTACAAGCACGGGAGTTAACTTTTCTCCCGACCAGATCCACATTTTGTGGATCGAGGCGATTGATTACTAATTACTATTTTATTATTTATTATTTATTATTTTACTTGTTCTTTACATCATATCGGTGGTCACGGGCCCTACTGTAGTTTCACGGGTCGCACTACGCATTCGACCGAAATTCCGGTCTTCTAGCTTTTGACCCGCCAATCCTACTTTATCGGGACTCATATTTTTGTCCCGTATTCCCGACCAATTAATTGAGATTAATTAACTGTAATTAATTCCTCCATAATTAATCAACCGTAATTAACCTCTCTAGTCTATCTCCTTCTATTCCATGTCCAAATTGGTCTGGCCCAAATACGGCCTTCTCGGCCCAATGGTTGCGAGTTCGGTCTTTAGTTTCGTAATTTCCTGACTTTCCTTAATTTAGTTTGTTAAAATAACTAATCTAATTTACGGGTTAATTAATCCCATGGTTTTCTCCAGAAAATCATTCATTAAATCATGAAAATTTTCAGGGCGTTACAGTAGTAGTGCCTAAGTGTAACCATTTTAAGTATCTAGGTTCTATTTTCAAGGAGGATGGGACGATCGATGAAGGTGTATTCCATAGAATCATAACATGATGACTGAAATAGAGAAGTGCTACAAGTGTGTTATATGATAAGAAGATGCCTAATAAAGTGAAAGGAAAGTTTTATAGAACGACAATTAGATTAACCAGGTTATACAGAAGCGATTGTTGGGCAACTAAAGTTCAACATATTCATAAGATGAATGTGACAGAAATGAGGATGTTAAGGTGGATGTGTGGTCATACAAGATTTAATAAGATTAGAAATAAACACATCCAACATAAGGTATATGTGGCATTAATTGAAGATAAAATAAGAGAAGTACGTTTAAGGTGGTTTGGACACGTACGTCGTAGAACCCTAAGTGCCCCAATTAGAAAATGTGATAGTTTGATAATAGAAGGTAAAACGAGAGATAGAGGTAGACTGAGGATTACATAGAGAGAAGTAGTGTAGAAGAACCTATGCTTATTAGATGTTGATCTGGATCTTGTCTTTATAATAGAGTTACATGGAGACAGAGAATTCATATAGCCGATCCCATCTAGTACGGGATTAAGACTTATTAGGCCTTGCTTGGATGGAGGGTTTTGGGGTTTTGTGAATTAAGGGTTTTGGGGGGTTTCTATCAACCCTTGTTTGGATCAGGGGGTTTTGGGAGGGTAAGGTTTATGAGGGTAAAATGGAGGGTTAAAAACCTCCATTTTACCTCCACTTCTCAACCCTCCAAACCGGGGGGTTGAGAAGGTTTTTTTTTTTGGACTAGATTGCCCTTTTATATTGGTAAAAATGCATTTTTGGTCCCTGAATTATAGTATATTGTTCATTTTGGTCCCTGTATTATCAAAATGTTCATTACGGTTCCTGTATTTTCAGAGTTCTGGCAATTACGGTCCCTAGGGCTGACATGGTAGCCACTTGTCATACGATTTGAATACGAATTTATTTTATTATGAAGTAGTAGATGATGTGGCGTGCTGAAGTGGCACAAAAATCAAATTTTCTAATATGTTACTAAATTAATGCTGACATGGTATGCCACGTCAGCATGACAGAAAAAAATAAAAAAAATTCAAAAAAAAAAGAAAAATTAAAAAAAATATGAAAAAAAGGTAAAATTAAAAAAACTGAAAAAATCAGAAAAATTTAAAAAAAAATGAAAAAAAAACGAAAAATGACATGCTGATGTGGCATAAAAAATAAAAAATTCAGAAAAAATTTAAAAAAAAAGATGAAAAACATCAGAAATTTTTTTAAAAAATGGAAAAAACAGAAAATAGGAAAAGTGAAAAAAAACATAAAAAAAGGAAAATTTAAAAAAATATTAAAAAATCATAAAAAAGGGGAAAATATTTTTTCCTGATTTTTTCATATTATTTTTATTTTTTTTCCTTTGTTTTTATTTTTTTTCATATTTTTTAAAATTTTTCCTGTTTTGTTTCTGATTTTTCATCATTTTTTTAATTTTTCCTGATTTTTTTCACATTTTTTTAAAAATTTTTCCTTATTTTTTCTGATTTTTAGCTTGTTTCATATGTTTTAAAATTTTACCTTATTTTTCCTAATTTTTTTCATATATATATTTTTGTAATTTTTCCTGATTTTTTTTATGAATTTTTTTATTTTTTTCTGCCATGTGGCATGCCCCGTCAGCTTGCCACATCAGCATGCTGATAGGGCATACCACAGTAGCTTCCACATCAGCATTAATTTGGTAACATATTAGAAAATTTGATTTTTGTGTCACGTCAGCACAACACGTCAACTGCCACTTCATAATAAAATAAATATCTATTCAAAGCGTATCCCAGGTGGCTTGGGGACCGTAATTGCTTGAACTCTGAAAATATAGGGACCGTAATGAACATTTTAATAATACATGGACCAAAATGAATAATATACTACAATTCAGATAAAAAAATACATTTTTGTCTTTTATATTTTATCAAATTATCATTGTTACTCACCACCTCTATGACCACCACTATCCTCTCAATGACCGGCCGCCCACCAGATCCGCCGCCAATAACCAGTTGGCCATTGGAAATGAATTTAACATTGAATATAACATTGAATATTAGTTTAGTTGTATATATCACTGGTCCCCAATCCATTTGAAGATTTTGTTTGAAGGTGAGAGATACATATGAAAACCTCCAACGGCTCTGTCGGTGGGATTCATGTGTCCTCCGGGACACGGTACCCATATTGGGGACGTCTACGTGGCAGCATTTCGTTCTCACTTATCGGATTTTGGTGGAGCAGCAGACCCTGGAATTCCCCGCTCCTCCCCGATTTGAATTCCTCCTCTTTAGAGGTGCTTTCACGGCCTCACCTGTTTGAACTCAAGCTCTCATATTCTCTCTCCTCGCTTTTCCATCAGCAACAGCCTCTGCAGACACCGAGATGGAGCCTCTGCAAACACTAAATTCTCCGATCTCACCTCTTCGTCCCAGGTCATTAGACGATGCCCGCTCTCAGACGAGTCCTATGCCGCCGGTTTGTATATCCGGACGAGAAAACACTCCTCCATCTGATCCAAACCTGCAGGTCAACCATCGGACCTCGCCCTCATCGCGCAAGAAAACGCCTTTCATCGCGGCTCCTATGGGGGAGAATCCCAGATCTGATGCTCCCGGAGTTGGATCACCGGATACTTCCGTCAAGGTTTCCACTGATCCCATCAAACTCGTAGCCCCATTCTTCTATTACGATTTCGCCGTCTATCTTCTTTACTGCATCACATTATTGCGGACAAGAATGAGGAAAGTTAGGGAAACCTTAATAATTTCATTTGCTCTATTTTCTTCAAAAAAATCTTCACGCTTTTCATACAAAGTAACCCTAATCCCCGTGGATTCTTGAGACTGGGGGTGTGATATCTGAAACCTAATTTTTCTTTTTTCAGGTTGTGGTGAGAATAAGACCAGTGAGTGGTCTTGTGAAAACTGAATATCAGGTTGTCAAGAAAACCTCCTCTAATTCCCTCTCGATTGGAGACCGGAAGTTCACCTTCACTTCTGTTCTTGGTCCGGAGTCTAGTCAGGTATTTGCTTATTCAATGCTCCAGTGACCTTGATCCCTTTTAGCGCTAAATCAAAGGGGCTCGTAATGTCTAAGATGTTGCTTTAACATAGTTATCCATCTCCAACTTTATCAGGAAGACATATTTAATTTGGTTGGTGTTCCTTTGGTACACGACGCATTGGCTGGTTATAATGCTTCAATTGTATCTTACGGACAGGTACTCTTTGTTGATATGGATTTTGGTTTCTCATTAATGTTTTAGTTTATGCTTTGCTTACATTATGTTGCTTGAAACTTCTTAACATGATCATGATAGACTGGAACTGGGAAGACCTTTACAATGTGGGGTCCTCAGAGTGCTATGGTTGATGCTCATTCCATCAGCAGCTACCAGGGGATTGTGCCTCGAATCTTTCAAATGCTGCTTTCAGAAATTCACAAAGTAAGTTCCACCAATTGTTCCAGTTTCACCTTTTATATTTTCTCTTGTTAGATATCTTACATTTGTACCTAGCAGACCGCCTTTTGTTATTTATTTTTCTCTTATTAGTTCTCTTCCGTTAGTATTATATGAGTATTGAATTGTTGATGCAGAAACAAGAATGTTTAGAAGAGAATGATATTAGTTATCAATGCAGATGCTCATTTCTTGAGGTTAGATTCTTATTCATTAGGAATTTTCTTCTAGTTCTTTTATCATTCTTGCTGTTTATTAATGTTCTTTTTGTTTATAGATATATAATGAGCACATCATAGACTTACTAGATCCAACTCAGAGGAACCTTCAGGTAGATTGTTTTTCAATTCCTTGCTTAAAAGTTTCTTTATTACCTTTTTTTTCTGTGGTTTAATGTTCGTCAACTTGGTGTGTTATTGAAACAAACTTCTTCTTTTCAGATACATGATGATGCTAGTAACGGCTTTTATGTAGAGAACCTAACTGATGAGTATGTCAACACTGTTGAGGATGTCACTCAAGTTTTAATAACGGTATCCCCATTTTGTATCTCTATCTTTCTTCTTTTTGGATTAATGTAGGGTAATTGGATATATATTAGATGATGGTGGTTTTCTCTGCATTATTGTTTTGAATTAAAACTATTACCATTTTCATCAATAGGTTATATCCTGAGTATTCTCCATTCCCCAAAATAAATAGAAAAAATAAACAAGAATGGTTACAAGCCTGTATTTTGATTCGTCCTAAACATGATCTATTGCCGAATGTGGATTATGGTCATAGCCTCTCTAGCCTGTATTTTGAAGGATAATCTTTAACCCAGTCTCATAAGTTGGTTATATTCTGACTACTTCCTAACATTCCCCAAAATAAATGGGAAAATTGACAAGAGTGGCTTTGATCAAGCCTGTTTATGGTGAGTTTCATTTTGGTTTCTAGACACAATCTATAGCCAATTATGAATTTTAATTTTACCTTTTATACCTTGCATGATCTTGTTCTAAAACCTATTGTTCTCTTTGTTCTTTACTTTTTCTAGTTTCCTGATTTTATTATTTATGATGCAGGGGCTTTCAAACAGAAAAGTTGGTGCAACGAGTGTGCACTCCAAGAGTTCTCGGTCACATATTATCTTCACTTGCACGCTTGAGTCCTGGTGCAAGGTATACCATCAGATATTTGCAGAAATTTTTTTATTTTGTCATGTTTCATTCAATGTTCTGGAGCTGCTATATTTATATATTTTATCTGCAGCAGGATGACCTATGCTTGGTGATTGATATTATTAATGTATTTTTTTTATGTCATTGTACAACATCACAGGGAACACAGTCAACAAATTCCAACAGTTCAAAGATCAGCAAAATCAGCCTTGTTGATCTTGCTGGACTGGACAAGGGTAAACCTGATGGGGTTGGCAAATGTGATGACAGATATGTCAAACAATCTTTGGCAAAGCTCGGGTATGTTTGCTGCACAGAAACAGAAATACAATAAATACCTTTCTATTATCACTAGACTTATGTTGTGATCCGAAGAACTATCATTCTACATCAATGAGATTTCTTTGTTAAGTATGCATCTTGTTCTTGTATAGGCTTAGTCGTGTGCTAATCAAGTACAAATAATTCTAACTATCTAAGAATAAAAATATAGCACATATGGTGAAGCATAGTTATTTAATACTGCAGGCATGTTATAAAAACTCCAACGTATGGTGTCTCCTGTTCCACACATTATTTATCACCAGACTTATGTTGTGGCTTAATCAATGAGATTTTTTTTTTGTCAAGTATGCATCTTGTTGTTGTCTAGGTTTATTTTATTTTGTATTGTAAGCCGTCTAATCAAATACAAATAATTCTGTTTTTCTAAGAATAAAAAAACTAGCACATGTGGTGAGGCATGGTTACTTGATACTGCAAGCATGTTGTAAAAACTCCAACTAATTGTGTCTCCTGCTCCTCACATAATTTATCTTGCTCAATTTCTTGGTCATTTATTTGTCAACAGGCTCAGGGATGTTCTCCTATCCCTTTTCCAACTTGAATCGATATGTTAAGTTTTATGACATCTTTATTTTCATAATCATAGGAAGTTGATCAACATTCTCTCCAGAGTTACAAATTCTGCAGAAGACCAAAAGATTCCATATATGGATTCCCGTCTCACACATTTTCTGAAAGAGACATTGGGTGGCAATGCAAAGGTCACCTATTTATGTGCTATTTCTCCAGATACGAGGTATATTTATTGTAAAAAATGTATATGAAGTTTTTACTTTGTTCTCCCAAAGTAATTCTTGTTATGGTTAAATCAGGTGCATAGCTGGAACATTGAGCACACTGAGGTTTGGAGAACTTGCAAAAGAAATTCAAAACAAGGCTGTAGTCAATGAAGTATCTGATGATGATTTTAATGGTCTAAGAGATCAGATTCGTCACTTAAAGGTAAGCCTGTTAAATGTAAAATTATCATCACATTAGTAACCAAGAGTGTTCCCTTATTTAAGGTTGATGACAGGAAGAACTTATCAGAGAAAAATCATATGGGAGCAATTCACTCAGAACGGCTTGTGGACACTTGAAAGCCCAAAATGCTCGTGAGAGCTTAAATCAACTGAGAGTAAGCCTCAATCGCGCTTTGTTTTTGCCTCACATAGATATTGAATAAGAAGAAGAAGTAGATGTGGACATGGAAAATGTCCGGCAATTATGTGATGAATTACAAAATGCACATTCTTCCAATGAAGAAGTCTCAGCAGTAAAATTTGAAAATGTGGACTGCAGTATTGCTGAACAAAGTTTAATTAAAATTACAAAGGCTGATCAAGAACATTATGCTGGTATCTTTCCAGAAGAAAGTAAATTTGAGGAACTGGATTGTGAAATGGCCAAATCTGATGTGCCAATTTATGACAATAGTGTTCCCATGCACCATCATAGTGCCCACAGGAAGTTGTCTACTGTTGCCAGAGATGATCTTGTTCAGAAATTTCCAGGAAAATCTATACTGTCAATTGTCCCACAAAGGCAATTTCAGGTCCTCCATGACCCAACCATCTCTGAATCTCCCAAATTTGATAAAAATTCGAAGAATGGAGTTGTGACTTTATCTGATATTTCAGAGGGAAGCATAAAATCCTTGAGAAGTTTTAAGAACAAATCTCTCTGTGCTTCCTTGCAGTCAAGCAAAGTTAGTCCAACTGAGTCCCTAGCTACCAGCCTCCACCGAGGTTTGCAGATAATAGATTATCATCAACGAAATTCAGCTTCAAGAAAACCATTTCTTGGACTCTCCTTTGAGCAGTTCATATCAAATTCACACCAAAAAGTGGATAAAGCTGATGCTTCTGTACAAACTTCACCAGAAGATGGGGGCACTGCTGATGGTTTCCTGTGCTCATCTTGCAGAAAGATGGATGCTTATGACTGCAAAATAGTACAGGAAAACTTGAACCTGAGGATTCTACCAGTAAATGAAGCAGAAACACCTGGAGAGTTTGGAAAGCAAGTGCTTAAGGTACATTTAGATTTTAACAACTTTTTACCGTTGTAATTTACCATTTTGGCTTGCTGTGCATTACATTTATGTGATATTCAGGATAAGGTTGATGCTCTAGCTGATGTCAGCAAGAGAGAGATGGAACTTGAAGTTCTCTGTGCAGAGCAGGCAGATAAAATCAAACAGTTCAAGTGCCTGGTAAAATCTTTCCAAAACAACAACAATAATAATAGTAACCGTGGATTTGCACTTGCATTCTGTGCTTGGTTAATTGAATACATTTCGAACTGTAGGTGGATTGGTGCAAAGACAGTCATGAACAATGCTCCAACCTGAATGAAAATCATGGAACCAAAATTCTTTGCCCCGACGATTTGGCTGATGGTGTGGTTTACAGAAAAGAAGAGCATGTGTCATCAGATGAACTTGTGGTATTATTCTTAAATGTTCATTCATTCTGTAATATAGTACTGTTTGTGCTACTATGTTTGATTATTTGTGTTAACTGCAGCTAATGAACTGCAATCTCAAAAATGATCCGGTTGTTTCAAATGGGAAGCATGGCTTGAGTGAACTCCAGAGTGAGTTCCAAAATGACTGTAAGACTTCTTTTGACTTTTGTGAAAGGGAAGCTCTTATCAAGGAAATTCAAAGCTTAAAGAGCCAGTTGAAGAATACAAGATCTTCTAGAGGGGATGTCGAATGTCACCCAGATAATTCTCTCCTGGAGCAAATAAGAAATGGCACAATGGAGAAGACAGAAGATGAACATGAGAGAGAAAGACAAAATGGACAGAGTCTGAGAGCCGGTGGATTTGTCTTGCTGAAGAGTTGAGGGTGGATCTTGAACTAAATCGCCAGCATGTGGAGAAAAAAGAACTTGAGCTTAGTATGCAAAAGAAGTGCTCTGCGGAGTTGGATGACGCGCTGCAACGGGCCATCCTTGGGCATTCTAGAATTGTTGAAGAGTATGTGGAACTTCAAGAGAAGCATGATATTGTGCTAGAGAGGTATAAGAAAGTAATGGAAGGGGTTGCAGAGGTGAAGAAGGCAGCTAAAAAGGCAGGAGCTAAAGGTGCAGGATCTGCTTTTACCGAGGCTCTTGCGGCAGAGCTGTCAACGTTGAGGGTTGAGAGGGAAAGGGAAATGGTCCGTCTCAAGGCAGAGAACAAGGGGCTCAAAATTCAGCTCAGAGACACTGCAGAAGCTGTCCAAGCTGCCGGGGAACTTCTTGTGCGTCTGAGAGAAGCCGAAGAAGCTATTTCCTTGACTGAGGTTGGTTTGGCAACCATTTTACACATTTTGCTATTCTCCTTAGTGCCATTATTTTCAAGTTAACCTAATCACTTTGAACTTCCTGAGTACTAAGCTTTCTCAATAATGTAACGTCTAGAGTTTTCATGGATTTCCTTGACACAGGAGAAATATGAGAGAGAACAACAAGATAATGAGAAACTAAGAAAGCAAGTAGACAAGTTAAAGAGGAAACATGCAATGGAGATGGTGACTATGAAGCACTACCTTGCGGAGAGCCGGTTACCTGAATCTGCCTTGGAACCCCTCCACCGCCAGGATTCTGAGAGTTTGGAGCCGAGTGGAGCGCCTGAACCTGAAGACGATCATTCATGGCGCGCTGCATTTAGGCCATCATATCAATGAATCATTAGTGGATCAAGAACTTGGGTCCTGAAAATGATCTTCCTAGGAAGAACTTGGGTTCAGAAAATGACTTTCTGGTGCCCTCTTGGCACACGATACCGGCCAGCTTTTTGTTTTGTGCTCTCTCCTTTCGCCTCTTTCCTTTGTTTGATTGCTTTCTTACTTTGATGGTTGTAGAATATGTTTGAATTCATGGAACTATTTATTTAGCTTTCTCTGCAACAATTATTGCAATTATGTTATAAAAGTTGATGGATACCCTTTGTATTCTATGACCTTTCGTATGGTGTAAATCTTTGGTCTTTTATGACCTTTGGTTTTCTATGACCATTCATATGGTAGTAACAATTATACAAGACCTTTCATATGCTAACCTTTGGTCTTTCATCACCTTTTCATATATGGTGAAAACAAGAAATTAAATTGTTGATGGAACAATTGCTATATATATGGTCTTTCTTTTGCTTGGTCCTAACACTACTCTCCATAAGTATACACCATCAAATTTTGGAGAGCAAAGTGTGAGAAACCAAGCAAAACCACACAAAGAGTCCATAGCCGAGCACCAACCTACAATGGCCGGAGGTATGCCGGAAATCCAATCCTTGGGTTTCTTAATTCTTGATCCTATCTATTAGTTTTATTCTGCATTTAGGATCTTTCTATTTTTTTCTTACATTTGGTATCCGAGCCATGCTTAGCCTCTGCCTTGTTAGTTTTTATATAAAGATTATATGGTTATCTTTGTATTAAGCTTATCTATGTGCCTAAATTTTATGGCTTTGTATTTATGACTTTGTATGCATATACAATTTGCATTTTAGAACATAAATATTTAAGTGTTGAGTATAATTTTATTATTTTGCTCAAATTAAGGTTATGCACAAAATGTATTATTGCATAATATTTATGATTATGCTATTTATGTTTTATTTATGAGAAATTTTATTTACAAATTATAACATATTATTTAGTATAAATATTGTTTGAATTTGTAAGATTTAGGATTATTCTCATAAAATTTTATTTTGTGCATAAAACTTAAGTTAGTGTCTACTTTTTAGCACATTAAGAATAATATTCATAAAATGTTCACTAAATAATTTTATCGAGTAGGTGAACTATTAAGTTATGAATAATTCATAAACAATTATATGGTTAACATGAGAAAGCATGAATCATGGGAGTTCTGTCTAAAGAGACTAGTCTGTAACTGCCTTTGTGCCACTAGTCTTTCCTAGGAACGTTGCTCTGTCTAGGAGGTTGGTTTTTAAGGAGCCCTTGCTCCACCAATCTTTCCTGGGAGCACTCTTGATGATTGCCAATTGTGTTACTACATAATTGTTATTTTGACATTAAGTATGGTCAAAATTAAGTAAATAAAATATCTAGTGATTTATATAGTTTTATTTAATTAAAGAATAGCCACAGCATCTTTAATTAAATGAAATTATATCTTAAGTCAGGATCACATAAGGAATTAGACATAAAATTGTAATTAATTATACTTGATATAATAAAATTCATCCCACAGGAAATTTTGTTATATTTATATAATTAATTAGGATAAAATATCAAACTATTTATCATAGTTTACCCACAGGGATTATGAATTGGAACATAATTTGGTAGTTTTATCATTTAGAATTATAAAAAAAAAATGATCTACTTGAATAAAAATTCAGCCCACAGGCAATTTTTATGTCATTAGATTTAATTTTGTACATGTTTTACATTGGTAATACATGTGATCTATAACTGTAGGCCACATATTCTAACATAAGCAATTTGGACCTTTACAGTTTTTCAACCTGCTAGTTTCTCTGATATGCGCCTAGACATTCCTGAACTTAGGGGTGACAATTATAAGATATGGAAAGAAAGGATTCTCCTTCATTTAGGGTGGATGGACATTGATTATGCTATAAGGAAAGACGAACCACATACTATTACTGATATTAGCACTCCAGATGAGATTGTTCTATATGAAAAGTGGGAGCTATCTAATCGTCTCTCAGTTATGTTCATAAAGACTAAAATCTCTGCTGGTATTCGTGGTTCTGTCGATCAGTATGACAAAGTCCGTGTTTTGCTGAAAGTCATTGATGATCAATTTGTCACTTCAAAAAAGGCATTAGCTAGCACCCTTATAATGAAGTTTTCCTCTCTCCGTCTCACAAGCGTTAAGGGTGTGCGCGAGCACATCATGCAAATGCGGGACATAGCGGCTCAACTAAAGAAGCTTGAGGTAGATATGTCGGAAACTTTCCTCGTGCACTTCATTTTGAACACCCTTCCACAACAATATGGGACTTTTAAGATCTCTTACAACACACATAAGGACAAATGGTCTATTAACGAGTTAATGACCATGTGTGTTCAAGAAGAGGAAAGGCTTGTAATGGAATTGGAAGAAAGTGCTATGCTGGCAACAGTTCGAGGAAAGTACATAGTTGGAAAACCCGACAAGTCTCAAGCCACCACTTCTAAGGGTAATCAGAAAGGGAAAGACAAAGTACCACCTCAATCTGATATTAAGAAAGCCAACAAGTGTTTTTTCTGTAAAAAGAAGGGACACGAGAAAAAGGATTGTGTCAAGTTTAAGAAGTGGCTTGAGAAGAAAGGTAATCTATCCTCATTTGTATATTATGAATCTAATATGGCTAATGTTAATATTAACACTTGGTGGATTGACTCTGGATCTACAATCCACATTACAAACTCTTTGCAAGGTATGCAAAATCTACGGAAGCCGGTGGGTAGTGAGCTATGCATCTTATCCGGTAACAAGATGGGCTCACATGTGGAGGCTATAGGAACTTGCATTTTAACTTTAAGTAGTGGCTTTTCTTTAACTTTGGAAAGGACCTTTTATGTACCAAGTTTTTCACGAAACTTGATTTCTATTTCAAGACTTATACCTTTTGGATATTCCTTTACTTTTAAAGACACATCTTTCAGTTTATTTTATAAATCTGAATGTGTTGGGAATGGTATTTTGTCTGATGGTCTTTACCGTATTTTCTTGCAAAATGATGCCACAAATAGTTCAATGCATGTTCACACTGGCATTAAGAGGTGTAATATTAACGAGGACTCTTCTATGTTATGGCATCGGAGATTAGGTCACATCTCCATTGATAGAATTAAAAGATTAGTAAATGACGGAGTACTTAATAAACTCGATTATACTGATTTTGAGACTTGTGTAGACTGCATTAAGGGTGAGCAGACAAACAAATCTAAGAAAGGTGCCAATAGGAGTTCTAACATATTAGAGATCATCCATACCAATATATGTTGTCTAGATATGGATGAACATGGTCAGAAATACTTTATCTCTTTCATTGATGATTACTCACATTATATGTATATTTATTTGCTTCATAATAAAAGTGAAGCATTAGATGCCTTCAAGTCTTTTAAAGCTGAAGTTGAGAACTAATGTGGGAAGCAAATAAAGATCGTGAGATCGGATAGAGGTGGAGAATATTATGGTAGATACACTGAGAATGGACAAGCACCTAGTCCATTTGCTAAGTTTCTTCAAGAACATGGTATTGTTGCTCAATACACCATGCCTGGTTCCCCAGATATGAATGGTGTTGCTGAAAGAAGAAACCAAACACTTATGGACATAGTGCGGAGTATGCTTAGCAACTCCAATCTTCCTAAATTCTTGTGGACTGAAGCACTAAAGACGGCTACGTATATATTAAACCGAGTTCCGACCAAGGCTGTCCCAAAGACACCTTTTGAACTATGGAAATGTTGGAAACCGAGTTTGCGACATATGCGTGTTTGGGGATGTCCGTCTGAGGTAAGGATATATAACCCACTAGAAAAGAAGCTTGACCCAAGGACCATTAGTAGTTTTTTTATTGGCTATGCCGACAGGTCTAAGGGTTATAGATTTTGCTGTCCATCTCACACAACTAGGATTGTGAAATCGAGGAACGCTAAGTTTCTTGAGAATGACATGATCAGTGGGAGGGATCGGTTCAGGGACTTACTTCCTGGTCATGATCATATAGAGACTCAACCTTCCACGTCGTCAAACAGATTGGTTATAGTTCATAGCACTCCTCAAGTACAAACTCATGTTGAACAACCAATCGCCGACATTCCACGAGATGCTGAGAACCTTCCAGTGGGTCAACCTGTTCAGGAATTACCTCAAGTTCCTGAACAAGTTGTTGAATCACAAACTCCTCAAGGAGATGCTGGTCCAACATTAAGGTGATCTACTAGAGAAAGGAAATCGGCTATTCCTAATGATTATGTTGTGTATCTACAAGAATCTGACATAGGAGCCAAAAATGATCCTGAAACGTTTTCACAAGCCATGAGTTGCAAAGATTCTAATTTGTGGCATGATTCTATGAAGGATGAAATGAATTCCATGAAAAGCAACGGAGTTTGGGACCTTGTAGAGTTGCCTAATGGGGCGAAGACTATTGGCTGTAAGCGGGAGACTAAAAAAGACTCATTAGGCAACATTAAGAGATACAAAGCGAGACTCGTTGCTAAGAGATTCACTCAAACAGAAGGAATCAACTACATAGAGACCTTTTCTCCTGTATCCAAGAAAGATTCTCTTCGCATCATATTGGCATTAGTTGCACATTTCGACCTTGAGTTGCAACAAATGGATGTGAAAACTGCATTCCTTAATGGTGATCTAGAAAAGGAGGTTTACATGAAACAACCTGAAGGTTTCTCTTCTAGTGATGGTGAGCACTTGGTTTGTAAGCTTAAGAAATCCATATACGGTTTGAAGCAAGCCTCCCGTCAATGGTATTTCAAATTCGGTTTTGTTGAAAACCCTATGGATCAATGTATATACCAAAAGGTTAGTGGGAGCACAACTTGCTCTCTTGTTTTATATGTGGATGATATTTTACTTGCAACCAATGATAAGGGTATGCTGCATGAGGTGAAACAATTCCTCTCTAAAAACTTTGATATGAAAGATATCGGTGAGGCATCTTATATCATTAGCATTAAAATCCATAGGGACAGATCTCGTGGTGTATTAGGATTGTCACAAGATACCTATATATTAACAAAGTTTTGGGGAGATTTTGGATGAAAGATTGTTCACCAAGTGTTTCTCCCATTGTCAAGGGTGATCGGTTTAGTTTAAACCAATTCCCTAAGAATGATTTTGAGAGAGAATCCATGAAGAATATTCCATATGCTTCTACAGTAGGAAGCCTCATGTATACTCAGGTTTGTACCAGACCTGACATTGCATATACTGTTGGAATATTAAGGCGATACCAGAGTAATCCAGGTATGGACCACTGGAGAGCTGCAAAGAAAGTCATGCGATACCTTCAAGGAACCAAAGACTATATGCTTATGTATAGACAGACGGACAATTTGGATGTGATCGGCTATTCAGATGTAGACTTTGCTGGCTGTGTTGATTCTCGTAAATCAACATCGACATATTTATTATGCCCTGTGGAGCTATGGAGAAGTGTCAAGCAGACTTTGACTGCCACGTCTACTATGGAAGCCGAGTTCGTCTCTTGTTTCGAGGCTACATCACAGGGTGTATGGCTTAAGAGTTTCATATCAGGGCTTAGAGTTATGGATTCTATTTCTAAGCCATTGAAGATTTTTTGTGATAACTTAGCTGCTGTCTTTATGGCTAAGAATAATAAAAGTGGAAGTCAAAGCAAACATATCGATATTAAGTACTTAGCCATTAGAGAACTTGTTAAAGAAGAAAAAGTGGTCATTGAGCACATTAGCACTGAGTTGATGATTGCTGATCCTTTGACTAAGGGCATGCCACCATTGAAATTCAAGGATCATGTAGCAAAAATGGGACTTGGTTCCACTTTATGATTGTATATACATTAAGTTATTAACGAAACTCTTATGCATTCAAATGTTTTCTCATATTCATGTACGCAATTTTATTTTTATTTGAGAAAATAAACTTCATTTTTTGACCAAGAATAAACATGGGGTTTATTCATTAAGTTTTGTTACCACATAAAGTACTTAAGAAACAAAATACATTTGTAATACATAGATGATATTACTCGCACTTAGAGGACATATTACTATGATTCATGTGTTTAGTTTCTTAATATAGAATGCAGATTTATGTATGCACCAAGTGGGAGAATGTAACAATTATTGCAATTATGTTACAAAAGTTGGTGCATACCCTTTGTATTCTATGACCTTTCATATGGTGTAAACCTTTGGTCTTCTATGACCTTTGGTTTTCTATGACCATTCATATGGTGGCAACAATTATACAAGACCTTTCATATGCCAACCTTTGGTCTTCCATGACCTTTCATATGGTGGTAAACCAAGAGTCATTGTTGATGGAACAATGGCTATATATATGGTCTTTCTTTTGCTTGGTCCTAACACTACTCTCCATAAGCATACACCATCAAATTTTGGAGAGCAAAGTGTGAGAAACCAGGCAAAACCACACAAAGAGTTCATAGCCGAGCACCAACCTACAATGGCCGGAGGTATGCCGGAAATCCAATCCTTGGGTTTCTTAATTCTCCATCCTATCTATTAGTTTTATTCCGCATTTAGGATCTTTCTATTTTTTTCTTACATTCTCTATATAAGATCTAGCAATGGAGAGCCTTCCAGTTTAAAAACTCTTTTTTTCTCTATTTGCTGGTTTGTATATTTTGTGTACCGGTAACCAATAGGATGTGTGTAACCAATAAAATATATTGTTGAATTCTATAGGTTTTTTTTGCGTAAAATATAATAGTTACTTTTATGGGGCCTTTTGTGTAAAATATCTTTATATATATATATATATATATATATATATATATATATAGGGAGGTTGTCAAAACACTCGACCTTAATTTTGCATACGCTTTCTACATGGTACCAGAGCTGCTGGCCCCATCCTGATCTCATTGTCGTTTGTTTCACAGCTCGAGTTTAGGTGACTGTGGAGATGACGAACCCAGTCACAACTCAGAATATGAAGGATATTCTTAGGGAACTTGCGAGGATGTTTACAGCCAAGAGTGAGGTCGATGCCTCATCCAATCGGGAGATTGTGATAAGGCTTGAGATGATGCAGAGGCTGAAGCTGATGCAAAACGATGTGAAACTAGAAGGGACAAAGAACTATCTGAGTTGGTCTCGGAGGGCGAGTCTGATCTTGAGCACAAAGGGGCTGGAGCATTACGTGCAGGAGACCTGTGTTGAGCCTGCAGACAAAGGGAGCATCGAGTGGAGGATCTGACGCACCACTAATTCCCTAGTGGTGGCATGAATGATGAGTTCGATGTCTCCGACTATTGCCGGGATGGTGGAGGCAATTAGTAATGCGGCTGATATGTGGAAGCTGTTGGCCAAGATGTATTCTGGAGCATGGAATGTGATGCTTATGGTTAAGGTACAAACAAAAATTGAGAATCTGAAGCAGAGGGAGAAGAGTGTTTTGGAGTATGCTGCTGAGCTGCAGCACCTTTGGTCTAACTTGACCATTATGATCCCTTAGTATTTCTTAGTATTTCTATATACTATATGCGCAGCTTTGGGCAAGAAATAGATCGAGCGCGGGAGGGTAACTCATTTTCTAAAGGGCCTAAATGTAGAGTTTGAGCACAGGAGAGCCACAATGTGTCATCAATCTTCCCTTCCTATTATGGAGGAGGCTATCGTTGCGATGACCTAAGAGGAGGTTAGACTGAAAGTGCTGACTTATTACCTATTCAGTCTGCATTGGTAGTTTCTGCTCCTGTTACTGATAATAGAGAGTACTACAACTGCAGGAGGAAGGGGCATCTCAGTTTTAGTTGCCCGCAGCCATGTAACCTTGGTTGCGGTCGTCCTGGAGGTAGAGGCAGGGGGGCCTATAGAGGTGTACATGGAGGAGGCAGTGGTCGAGGTCGTGCTGGTCCTAAAGCCAACTTAAAGCCATTCTTGATGGGTCGACCGCTGAGATGTCCGTCACGTTGATGTCAGCTGAGTTTGAGGAGTTGCGAGGACTGAGAGCTCTAAGGGCAAGGGCCATGCCACACAGGATCTTGCTATGCCCACTGGTTTCAGTAACTTTGCCAACTATGACCATGCAGGCACATGTATTCAGATTGCGTTTGGATAAGGGGAAAGGAAAGGAATGGAGAAGGGAATGGAAAGGAGAAAGGAATGGAAAGGAAAGGAATGAGAAAGGGAATGATTACCTTGTTTGGATGTGAGGTAAATCGGTCATTTGTCCCAATCCCCCTTGAGGGGAATCCCAATCCTTCACAAAGGGGGGAATCATTCCCTTCGTAAAGGAATGATTCCCTTTATCCAAACGCACCCTTAGGCTCAGACACTTGCATCCACAAAGAACTCGCAAATAGAATGGATTATAGACTCAGGAGCATCTAGGCATGTCACTGGTGCATGTAGTGAGTTTGCATCATATTCACTATATAGGCATACTCATAATGAGACCGTTCAAACTGTTGATGGGATTTCTCAACCCATTAGAGGGATTGGCGCGGTAAAATGCACTTCATCAATCATACTCTTATTTGTCTTGCATGTTCCCTCATTCCTAGTTAACCTTCTTTCAGTTAGCTCTATTATTGATCAATTAGATTGCCAAATTCTTTTTGATCGGGAATCATATCTTTTCCAAGAGAAGCAAACAGAGAGGAGGCTTGGGACTGGCACAAGACGTGATGGATTGTGGTACTTGGATCAAGGGAGTGCTAGTACTGTTCTTGTTGCTGTTGTGTGTGGAGAGGTAGAGGCTGCAGTACTACTCCAACATTGTCATCTGGGTCACTTATCTTTTGATAGCTTAAGTAGGTTGCAACTAGAATTAATGGACAAAGTAGACATGAGTAAACTTGTGTGTGATGCTTGTGAGTTTGGCAAGCATACACGTTCTACATATTCTAGTATTGGTCTTCGAAGTGTTGAGCCATTTGCTCTTATTCATTTGGATGTATGGGAACCTTGTCCAATTGTTTCAGTTAGTGGATTCAAGTGGTTTGTGACCTTCATTGATTGTTATTCTCACATGACTTGGATTTATTTAATAAAAAATAAGAGTAATGTGCTTCGGTGTTTTCAAGACTTTTGTGCCTGTGTGAAGACTCAGTTCAATACGAAAGTTCGGATTGTACGAACTGATAATGGAACTAAGTATGTTAATAAGGATTTTGCATCATTCTTGTCAACTCAGGGGATCTTGCATCAGACATCTTGCCTAGATACGCCTACACAAAATGGGGTAGCTGAGCGCAAGAACAGACATTTCTTGGATGTGGCACGCTCTATCATGCTCATGATGAATGTACCAAAGATCTTATGGAGTGAGGTGGTGATGACAATAGCTTATCTCATTAACCGAATGCATGCGAGATGCTCTTGGGTGAGAATAAGTTCATTATTCCTCCTAAAGTGTTTGGTTGCACCTGCTTTGTCAGATATCATAGGCCTTCAATTCGGAAGTTGGACCCTCAGGCTGTGAAATGTATACTTGTTGGGTACTCTTCTAGCCAGAAGGATTATAGATGTTGGATCCTGACTAAGAGTTGGCTATTTGTGAGTATGGATGTGACATTCATGGAGTTGAAGCCTTTCCATAGTGAGCAGACAGACTTGACATCTGCTTTGAGGACTTCTCTCCTAGCACAGAAGTTGCTGGTTGAGAGGGGGAGAATAGTAGAGACGTAGTTGTGGGGCTAATACCGTGTCCTATGAATAACATTGATCAGGGGGGAGCGTCAAGATAAAAAATGAATATGAAAATGATAATAGTAACTTGACACAAGGACAAGGTAGTGACTTGACACATGGACAAGGAGAATTGAAGGTGTACCGAAGAAGGTATTTAAGGGGAGCTCAAACAGGTGTCTAGGGGGAGCATGGAGATCATCAGCAGCAGCCGCAACTCTCTTAATTTGCCTATTGCACTGTGTAGAGAACCTCAAGCCAATACTGGAAAACCTCCGGCTAGATTTGGCTTTGAGAATGATATATTTATTTTTGTGTCTTATTCTTCCTTATCTCCTATATACAAAACTTCCATTACATTATTACAGTCAGTGCTAATACCGAATGACTGGCGAGTCGCAAGCAGGATCCTAAGTGGCAGGGTGCTATGCAGGAGGAGCTCCAAGCCTTAGAGAAGAATACGACCTGGGAATTTGTACCTCTCCCAGTTGGAAAAAAGGGCAGTTGGCTGTAAGTGGGTGTACACTGTGAAACAAACTCCTGAAGGAAAGATTGATAGGTACAAGGCGAGGCTAGTTGCAAAAGGGTAAACCCTAAACCCTATAGCCAAATCTATGTGATTGACTATGATGAGACCTTTGCTCCAATAGCAAAGATGAGCATAATGAGGTCTTTGATCTCATGTGCAATGAACTTTGGTTAGCCATTACATCAGCTGGATGTCAAAAATGCCTTATTGCATGGAGATCTACAAGAGGAGGTGTATATGGAGATTCCTCCTAGCTTTATTACTCTACAAATAGGTGGGAAGGTGTGTAGGTTGAAGAAGTCCTTATATGGGTTGAAGCAATCTCCAAGGGCATGGTTTGATAGGTTCAGACGTGTAGTGTGTGGTATGGGTTATATGCAGTGTAGTGGGGATCACATTGTCTTTTACAAACACTCCAAATGTAACACCCGTCTTTTAACAGAGATGGATGCTAGACTCAAATTTCGTGAGTGTGTCCCGAAATTCGAGGCTGTTGAAAAGTCATACAATCATACCTATTATGCTAGATTGAAAGTAGGAGATTGAAGCATAAATAATATAACAATAGGCTCAACCATAGAGAAGAGTCACATAATACATCATACCCCAGATTAGCGACTGGGTTTAGATAAAATTTAGGTCTCTCAATACAAGCAAACTAAAATAACAAGATAAGCTGATCCTCCTAAGGGACGCCAGAGCCACTACAATACTCGAGTCCTGTTCGTAGACCAGGAAATCTACCCCGATCCCTGTTTATTCCCTGTAAGAAAATGTAAGAGTGATGAGCTACCGAAACTTCCGGTGAGTATAGATCAATGCAGCCGTAGTTACATACGCGTCTCGACAGAGAACCAAACTAATGTAAAAATACAAATACATATACAAAATACCATGGCGGTCAACATAATTATCTTTAATCGGATTAAGCATGCCAAACAAACAGGAAACTCCGATAAACCAATGCCCTTTCAATACTTCATTCATTTAACAACCAATCATATTCATATTGAGGCCTCATATCGTAGGAACATGTCCCCCTAGTTCGAATGCATCCGGGAGTGCTCCAACATCACATCAAGGATCACGCAGATACGCATATAATCCCGATACCCTGGGACAGCAAGTGATACAATACATGAACCCGGACTTGACGACCAGCGGTATACAGTACATAGCCGTCAAGTGGCTTGGCGTCGGTGCCTGTATACAAGACATAACCGCCAAGCGTACTGGTGATCGGGCTGTATACCGCATATAACCACTAAGCATGCACCTCTCTTTGACTGACCAACAAGGTGATAAGGTACAAATTGGCACGACGGTCGACGGTGCCTCGATACAAGATATAACCGTCAGGCGACCTGATGGTCAGCGGTATATAGTATATAACCATCAAGCCTGCATCTGCTTGATTCCACATGCATCTCAAACTAAGGAGCAATATACGATATATGCAATCTTCTACAATATCAATTTCAATTTCCTTTTTACTTCTTTCATGCTATTTCAAATTATATAGTATTTGTTTAAACTTAAAATCACTATACTACATAGCGATAGGAATACTTCGGCAACCACAAAACTGACAATGAAAAATCATACCCATAATGAGAAATCAAATCACAAGTGCAATACATACATAACAGATGTACATAAAGGTCCACTCACACATGTCAGCCCCACGCTGGTTCAAGATTGACTCGATTCCCGCTGGCTCCAAGCAATTTCCTTTTCTCTTCCTAAGAAAGGGGAATACGAAATACGGATCAGATTCCGTATTTTAATTATAACACATATTAAAACATAACTCCGAATCTTACATTAAGCGCAGTCATATAGACCCGCTCATAATTTTAGATCCGGGTGCCCGATCGTATCGATCAAGCGCTCGTTAAGCAGGTCCTTCGATGACCTTTCTAACAATCTCCTACACTCCCCGATCGGGAAGGTACCGTGGGTCGATCTCATCCCCAAACGGGACAGCCCTATGTTAATTCCAATGAAAATTTCGGCAAGGTCTCCCCTATTTCTAGGGCTCCAAGATAAATACAAACATGCACATAACTTCGTACAATCAGTTACAATTAATTCATTTATGACATTCATCCCTCAACCCTAACTTCATTCACCTTCCCATTCCAAGCCCCAATCCCCCACTGCTCCTGATAATCCATAATCTACTCAATACCCTCTCCATTCTAATACATTCGAAGTTCCTCGCCGGCCCACCACCGTCATTGGAGGTCAGCCACGGCAGACCGGGTCACCAACGGACAGAACTAGGGAATGGAACAAAACAAAGAGGTGACCGGAGTTCGTTAGAGCAAAGGATGTGGTCGCGAAGCGCCGGCGCGCCAAGGCACGCCAGAGGTCGGAGTCGCCACGCGGAACGACGGCGATCAAGTGGAGGGAAGCTCTACTGCATGGGCGGAGTCGGCCACTGAGTGGCCCCTTGGGCCGCTAGGTGGAGGAGCCGCTGGCCGGACTGGGGAAGGCGGTCGGCAGGGACTCCTAAGGGGTGGAGCGGCCGGGCGATCGGTCGGTGATGGGCTTAATGGCCTCAAATGAAGGTTGAGGATGGAGTGAGATCGCTGATGGAGAAGCGGGTCGAAGGTAAATGAGAATTGATGAGGGATTCTCCTCTCTCCTCTCTCCTCTCATCCTTATAACATTTCATAAAGTTATAAGACCATGACTTTTATTATTTCTTTTTAATTAATTAATTAAATTTTCTTTTCTTTTCTCTTTTCCTTTTCCTTTAATTATATTGTCTTTTCTTTTCTCTTTTCCTTGTTCCTTTTTCTTTTAAATAAAACATTATTTAATTTATTGAACCCGACCGAGATCCACATTTTTCGGATCTGGCTCGGCCACGCGGAACCGAGTCCACTTCTATTAATTAATTCATCTTGTACTGGTCAGATCCGATATTCCCGGCTTTTGACCCGATCAGCTTTACTTTATCGGGACTCTAAACTTTGTCGATTTCTCCCTCAATTATCGGCCCCTGAATTAACATTGTTAAATTACTTCCTAATTACGTTTCTTCCTATGATTAATCGGGTTTGATTTTACTACTGACCCCTTACTATCACCAGACAATTCGGCCTGGCCTATTACGGCCTTTCTTATGGTCCATTTGCTTGTGATAGATTCAGGCCCACTAACGCCCGATTACTCCTTTTTATCGAGCTAAAAATTTATTATTTCCTTATCCGCGTTATTTAGCTCCATCATTGTTCCAAATTTTCTTATTTATTTATTCAGACAATTCGGGGCGTTACACCAAATCTCATATTACAATTCTAGTTGTCTATGTGGATGGCATTGTTATTACAAGGGATGATCCTGAGGAGATCTCTCACCTAAAATGAAGGCTGGGTAAAGAGTTTGAGGTCAAGGATCTGGGCCAACTGAGATATTTCCTTGGTATTGAGATTGCACAGTCGTTTAAAGAAATAATGTTTTCTCAAAGGAAGTATGTTCTGGACTTACTTATTGAAACATGAATGCTAGGGTATTGAGTAGCTTCTACTCCGATTGAGCAGAATCACAAGTTGTGTGCCCAACTGGTGACTCGGTGAGCAAGGAGCGCTATCAAAGACTTGTTGGTCGCCTTATCTACTTATGCTACACGAGATCTGATATTACATATGCTGTGAGAGTGGTAAGCAGGTATATGCATGATCCCATGGTTGAGCATATAGAGGGAGTATATAGGATTCTGAGATACTTGAAGGGAAGCCCAGGGAAAGGCCTTTGGTTCAAGAGTCATGGGCACTTGGATGTGGAGGGATATTGCGATGCAGATTGGGCAAAATACTTTGATGGCAAGAAGTCCACCTCAGGTTACTGTATCTTTGTTGGAGGTAACCTTGTGTCGTGGCGTGGCAAGAGATGGTTGCTCGGTCTACAAGTGAGGCTGAGTATAGGGCTATGGCGGTTAGTCTTTGTGAAATGCTTTGGATGTGGAGTTTGTTGTCAGAACTGCGTCGATTTTGAGACGATGTATTGAAGCTCTGGTGTGATAACAAATCGGCCATTAGTTACAAGTAACAATCTGCATGAGATGATCGCGACAAAGCATGTCTGCATTGGATCACTTCTTCAATAAGGAGTGACTAGAGAATAGGATTTTGAAGCCGAGTCATGTTCATTATGGCGAACAGTTAGATGATTGCTTAAGTAAAGGTTTAGGTCCTAGAGAGTGTAATAAAGCATGTAATGAGATTGGGATGATTGGTATCTATCGCCTATCTTGAGGGGGAGTGTTGAATAGTTATTTCTATAGGGTCTTTTGTGTAAAATATGATAGTTACTTCTATAAGGTCTGTGGGTGAATTCTAAGATACCTTGGGGTATGTAAGCCCCAAGGTATCTCTTTATTGGGACATGTGATCATACTGCCAAATACATGTCCCCAAAGAATTTTTTTAATACAATTCTAATAATTTTTTTTAAAAAAAATAATTAAACAAAAATTATCATAAATATATCTTTACAAAATAATAAATTTAAACAATATCTATCATACAAATTAACAAATTAATGCTGGGTTTAGGAAATACACACTCATAAGTTTTAAAAAATATATTAAAAAAATTAAAAACATTGACATTCACAAACTCCAAAATTAAAATTGCATTAATAGTATTACACCGTATATATTCTTGTTAGTAATAAGTCATGAATTAAACATATATCATAAATCTTCTTTTTTAATTTACCATCAAACTACTTTCAAAGATTGAAGGCTGACTTTCACAAAATTTTGTGTGCGTGGGTGAATCGCTAAAGAAGACTTTAATCTGCGACACAATCGTAAGGGTCTCGCACACAATATCTAGGGCGCGGCGATACGGAAAATAAAAAATTTGTGTGTGTTTTCACAGTTTACAGCGCGGAGGGTTCACAACCAGGCGCGGCTGGCTCGCGTAAATCAAGGAGATTTTAATCTCACACACAATCACGGTCTCAAGACACAATATCTAGAAGTGCACCTGAAAATAAAATTATGGAAGCCTTCATAGATGTGCGCGAGGGCTTCATTACCTTGTGTCGCGAAGGCCCGCAAATCAAGAAGACTTTTAATCTCGCACACAATCGAAGGTTCTCAAGACACAATATTTAGGTACGCGACACCTGAAAATAAAAATTTGTAGCGCTGGCCTTCACAGATTGTGTGGAGGCTTCACAGCCTGTGTGCGGTGGCCCCGCAGAAATCAAGGAGACTTTTAATTTCAAGACACAATCGTAAGGGGTCTCGCGACACAATATCTAGACCGCGACACGGAAAATAAAAATTTGTGTGTGAGCCTTCACAGATTGTGGCGCGAGGCTTCATTACTTGTGTGCCCGCAAGAATCAAGTAAGACTTTAATCTCACTTCACAATCGAAGGTTCTCGCCGACACAATATCTAAAGGCGTATGCATTACCTGAAAATAAAAATTTGTGTATGCCTTCACAGGGTGTCGCGAGGCTTCATAGCGGCTTGTCTATGGCCGCTAAATCAAGGAGACTTTTAATTTAACACACAATCGAAGGTTCTCTCTCACACAATATCTAGTGCATTACTTAAAAAATAAAAATTTGTATGGCCTTCACAGATCATGTGCGAGTATTATTGTCTTGATGGCCCGCAAATCAAGAAGACTTTTAATCTCAAGATACAATATCTGTGCGTTACATACGGAAAATAAAAATTTGTCTTGGCCTCACCGATGTCATGAAAGGCAGTATATTTAAAAATATTAAAATAGCATTTAATATAAAAAAATATTTAATATCAAAGATTAATTTTAATATAATAATAAAAATATGTAAACAAATGTTAAGTTTTATGTGGTTTATAAATAAATAATTTTATTAAATTTCAAAATAGGGGTAATTATTTATTAGTCCCTAGCACTATTTGGGACTATTTCACCTTTACATACTACACACCCAAAACCTTATTTACTTTAGATCCCCAAACACCCCTACTCAAGGACCATTTGACAATTTGTGCACTATTCAAGGGATGAATAGTGAATTATCTATTCAAAATATTATATTAATATTTTAATAAAAAAAATAAGTGTAAAAGTATTGTGACCGGCATTGGCCAGTTATAACACCCCAAGGAAGTTGTTTGATTATTTTTTAAATTTTAATTTATTATATTTATATTATATTTTGTAGTTTATTATGTTTTTCATTAATATTGGCTCATATACATTATTTTTCATGTATGCTTATGTAGTAAAATATATAGATATATAGAAAAACACATAAAAATTTATAAAATTGTTACACATGGGAATATAATATATACTTATCTTGAATGTATATATATAGACCGATAATATTAAATAATAATAATCAATTATTTTTATGTATAGATTCTATTTTTCAAAAAAATGTAAATATTAATTATAATATTGTTTTAGTAATCAATTTTCTATTTTCTAGAAATATGATGGTTTTAAAAATTTTGTTTAGATTTCTATTTTGGTCCTCTTTAACATATATCTTTTTTTATTGATTCCTATTATATTTGTCCACTACAAAAAGACTATATTTTAGTTGATCTCTTATCATTTTTCAACACATAATTTAAGGAGAATGTTTTACAAAACATGTACTTTAGAAAGAAAAAAAATAAAGTAAAATAATGAAAGAATAAGGTTATCTTTGTATTATCATTTTACATAATTATAAAATTTTACTATGACATCGTAATTTTCATTTATCCCATCAAGGTAAACAAGTTCTTATAGCTATAACTATAATATAAATGAATAAATATAAACTTAGTTTTTTAAAATAAATTTAATTTAGATTAATTGAATGTCTTTAGATGCCTCCTGTATTCCACAACTTGAAAGGCGAGCACTTATTATAAAAATTAAAATAAGAGGTATAAATTCTTTTTGTGTGTAAATTAAAAAATAAATTTTGGGATGTGATCTAATGGACATTTAATTTTGTTGTTTAAATAAATTAAAAATATTAAATTAAATTAAATAATCTAATTATTAATCAGAAAGTTTAATATATACATTGATAGAATTTTATTTATCGATTAACTTTTATATAATAATTGGTTTTAGTAAAAGAGTTGCTTAGTGTTAAAATAGTAAACCTAAATAAACTATATAAATCACATTGTAAAAGAGTGTTTATATAAAAGTGTTTATTAAATTTTTTTTAATAAATGGTACTTTGATATTAAAATTTTGATAATAATTTATTTAAAAAAAAAACTTATTGGATTGTCTAAAATAAAATTTACCTATATAAAATGGAGAGTTGATTATTGTTATATTCACAATTTGACAAATATACTAACATATATTAATCTATATATTAATCTGGAAGTAGAGAGAAATGTCTTGATCTATATTCAACAAAGTCTTGATCAGTAAAAATCACAACAACTATGTAAATAAATGATGAAATCAGTAAGAGCACTGAGATAACATACAAGCACAAAAATGATGAAATTTTACACAGGTCAAAATTTTAGACCAAGAACCCTTTTCCAGGTATTACCAATAACATCACTTATGTAGTAAGAAAAACTATACAACAACATAACCATGCTCAGGTAATACCACAGTTTCATATAAATAACAGGCTGATACAATTACCTTCCATGATGATGTATATGGTCAATTGCAGCAAATAGATCATCAACAATCTCGACTGTGCAAGCCAAGGAGTTATACTCATAATGTAATGAGCGTGCAGCTGGAATTATCAATTTAGTACTTGCTCTAGGTCCACCATACAAAATAACACCTGCAATAAACCATGATCATAATTTCATGTATTTAAAAGTGAAATAATAAAATAGAGCATTTTCTTCATATAAAATGCTCAACAAAAAAAAAAAATTACATAAATCTGTGTGCAACACATGATTCTTATCAAATGAAATCCCTCAAAGTCTAGAACAAAATTGTTGTTTGTTGTTCATAGTAATCAAACTGTCAGACCGCAGAACAAACCATAGCAAAGAGAAAAAGAGTACTTATTTTTTGGATGCAAGTGTCTTGTCTGTCTAAAACAAAATTTTCTTTAAATGGATTTTTTCCTTAATCTGCTGTCAGCAGAGACTTCACAATCAACCATAGATAGGTTACAACTACAGTGCATAGAAGGTATTCAAAGGAGCATTCTATGAAACATAAAAACACTACCTTACCTTGTGATCTTAGCTCAACAATAAAATCATTAAGCCCTCCAGTCTTAAGAAGATGCTCATGCACAAGAAGTGTTTCTTGCAAAAAGAAATAGAAACTACAATTTAACAGACAGATTAGACCTATAAGAACACTATCATAAATTAAAAGACCAGCACTTGTAGTACTAAGTATAACAAAAAAAAAATCAGGCTAGGAAGTACCATTGCGTTACAGGCAGCGGGATAATCTAACTTAGCATCTGAAACAATTCGTTTTGCCATGTCCATATTAGCTGATTTATTAATATAAACATGACAAATTCCATCTGCAAAGCAGAGAGTGGAACTCAGTACAACTTTCAACTTCAAATCTCAGAATTTTCCTCTTACCAATTCAGGCACCTGGAGATCTCTTAGGAAAAGAATAACTCACGCAACAGAAAAAACAAGGCCCATGAAATGTGCCATGTATTTGTTTGTCTTAACCGCGTGACCTAGAACAGGAATCTTGGTTGCTCCTTGATTTGAGTAACAGGCTTACCTCTTGGAATCACAAGAACAATCACATCATCAAGCTGGCCAAATTTTGAGATGCTTAGCAGAAAGGTAATTTACAAGGTCCGCATTCTTCTTTCTTATATGCAATCTCACCTTTAGTAAATCAGGAATCTCATCTCTTGATGTAACAAGTCCAATAAGCTTCTCACCAACAGTTCATGGGATGGCTCCAGTAATAACCTAGCAATAATATATAAAAATAGATATACACAAAATAACAAATGCTGTTGTAAGAAATTAATAAAATTGTACAGTAACACACAAAAGACAGTTTGAGGGAAACTGAACCTTATGCAAGATTGCGTAAGGTCTCATGGCTTCTTTTCCTCCTTTAAGAAGAAGGTAATTCCCGCTCTGAACTGCTAAAAATGCAATCTATACCATCATAACAAAAACAGAAGGCCAAAAAAATGAGGCATTAATCTTAGAAAAGGAAAAGATTTGAGGGAAAAAAAATTACATCTTCATCAAAGCATCGATCACAAGTTATAAATTTGACACATTTTTTTCTAATTAAAGTGTTTATCGAATCAACAACATACTTCACTCATTTCCATCCTTGCACAGAATCAAGGTGGATATCATACAAGTTAATTGTCACATTGTACAGAGCCACAAAAAACACATGAAAATAAACTGATGTAGAAGGTGCAGAGCAAAATTTTACCTAAACCAAGGCATCAGGTTGTGACTCAAAAACAATTAGCAGAACACCCAAGGGACATGATGTCTTCTCCAAGATTAGACCATCTCCAAGCTGGATAGATATCAAAACTCAAAATTCAAAACAATGTAAGACATTGATACAACCACAAAGTCCCAAATTTTGCACCCCTACTGTGTTGAGTGAAAAGAGATGTGGCATAACAAATTTCTTTTAAAAAAAAAACATCTAAGGTTCAAATGCAATTACAAAATCGTCATATAAAATGAAAGGACCATCCAAAGCTTGACCTTTAGCTACCATCCTTACCTCTGTTCTTTTCAGAACACAGACAATTGGTTCTTCCATATTTGCAAGTACACGGATGGAGTTGGAAAGGCTTGGAATCTGTGAGATAGTTAACAATTAGATTGCAATGACAATTTAACATCTCTAGTCGATGACAATAACAAGAATTGTGAAGCACTTGAAAAATCAAACAGATATGATGTGATGTCTTCAAACAAAAGCATCACTTGAAATGATACCTCAGACAGAAAACCAATAGTAGTTTCCAATATCACATACTGCTGTCATACAATAATATAAAATAAACAATTTTCTTGCATGGTATCTTGCCTTTCCTGGCTTTAAAATCAGATGTGATATCAAAGATTTTTCGTATCCAGCATGTTGAGCAGCAACTATATCAACTTCATTTTCAATTTTAATCAACTTTTCATTGGCTTCCAAAGCATCAGCAATATCCAGCAGTACCTTCTTACGTTCAACTAATGATAGGCTCTAGAAAAAAAGGAATCACACAAAAATCAGGTGTGCTTTGTCAAACATAGCATCTATTGTTGGTAAATCAGATTCATACCTGAAGACGCCTTGAACATTCCCTAGCTGAAATGGCCATTTCATGTTAGCCAACTTCTTTTGATGGAACCCATAGATGTGCATCTTGACGAAAAGGAGTACCAACTCTCTCGCCTTGGAGTACTTTGATGATGTTATCTGTAGCAAAACTGCTTTGAAAGCAAATGTAGCAATTAGCATCAAATCAATCAAATGTCTCCTTGCAGTATCACCACCCAGCATATCAAAAACCAGGGAAGCATATTTATCTAAAAGTGAAGTTAAAAGATTAGATAAAAGAATAGCATTGTTCTATATGATGCTGAGATAAAAACCACAGTTCAATCAAATAATCAACTGCAATTGCAATATATCCTTTCATGAACCAACAGTAATGTTGAGATATGGTAGGGCAAGAAATATCTATTGATAACAACTGGAGTGCCGGAAGAAGCAGCATAGACAACAGCTTTTACTTTAGCAGTCATCCCACCTCTTCCCACTCTGGACTTGTCCCCAAAAGTTATCTCCCCCTGAATCTTTTCCTTTACATATGTATGGATTATCTTTGAATCACGCTCACCTGGAGGACCACTATACAGACCTTCTACGTCACTGAGCAAAACAAGAAGATCAGCTTTCAACTCTAAAGCCAACAAAGTTGACAAACTGTCATTATCCCAGAAGATACCAGATGAGTCCTGTAAATAACAATGAGTGAGTGACAACACAAAAAACAAGAGTAAGCATTTCAAAACTTAACCATCCCTAGGAGCTATTGGGATTTTATTGGCCATGAAGCTGGTTAAGTGTGCGTCATGAAACAGTAAGCAAAAGAAGAAATTTCTGCTCAATGGAAGTAATGAAAGAAAAGAATTGATGCTTACACCAAATATAAAATCAATGTGTTAAAGTAAATTTGAAGGTTCATTTTTTTTTTTCTCACCAAAAGTTGTAGACCCAATGCAACAATGCACTCAAACTTCAGCTCAAAACTTCAAATTTTAAATTCCTTAACATTTAACAAACAGATTTCAAAACGTTATCCCTAATGCATTTATAAGTTTCAAACCTTCCAAAGTATGATAACAATCTACCTGACCACTATCTTGTTTGCAAAACTATCCATGACTATATAATCATGCCAAAACTCAAGATTTGCAATACTGAAGTTTTCCATCTCACCACCACTATCAAATTCACACCAATCTTATTTAAAAACTCTTCCTAGTCAGCACAATAAAAAATAAAAACTTATTGTTTTAACAAGGGACACCATAAGAAATGTTCAACTGAACCAGTGCTGGTGCCAATACAAATATAAGCAAGCAGATTTCCAAAAACGAAAAACAAATGGCACCACTAATTGCAAAAGAAGAAAAATATGATTTTGACAAAACATGAATCATTATTTTGAAGCATGTATTATGCATTGCTTCAAATGAAAGAAGAAATCCCCCTAAACCACACTATATCTTCAGATCAAACAAACAGCTTTGTGAATAATGTACAACAACAACAACTAAGCCTTAATCCCATACTAGATGGGGTCGGCTATATGGATTCTCTGTCTTCATGTCGCTCTCAAATATGAAATAAAAATAAAATAAAATGAAATGAAATAAACTAAAATAAAATGAAATACAATTAAAAAATAAAATACCTAAATAAATAATAATAACAACAAATAATTCTATGAGATTGGAATGTTAGAAGCAAAACAGTATTCCTACAAACAAAGCTAAGCTAATGAAGGAAAACCTTTTAGCCGACTTATCGGTAATCCTATACTAAGAAGCGGCCTGGCTATATGAATTTTTGTCTCCATAGCCGGCTCACAAAAGCAAGATCCACCGATATCTAACATCACATGCATTAGGTCCTTAGACACCCTCTCTCCACGTAATCCTAGGCCTACCTCTACCCCTCTTCTTACCTTCTATAACTAAACTATCAGCATTTTCATTTGGGCGCTGGGGGTCTCCTACAGACGTCAATTCAAAACCATCTTAAACGCCACTTCTCAAGTATTTTATCTTCTCAATTGGTGCACCTTCTCGTGGCATACATGAGATGTGTTCATTTCTAATTTTGTCCAATCCTGTATGACCACTCATCCATCTTAACATCCTCATTTCGGCCACATTCATCTTATGCATATGTTGAACTTTAGTTGCCCAACACTCGCTCCATAGATTATGGCTGGTCTAATTGCCGTCCTATAAAATTTTTTCTTTATTTTGTTAGGCATCTTTTTATCATATAATACCCCCGTGACACTTCTCCATTTTAACCATCTAGCTTTGATTCTATGGGTTACATCTTCATCTATCATCCCATCATGCTGGAAAATAGAACCTAAATACCTGAAATGGTTAACCTTAGGCACTACCACCCTAAACAAAAGTGTACATGGCAGAAAATTAATATCAAGTTTCCTAAACAAAAGTGTGATAAATTTACTTTTATATTGCCAAGACATGGGATAAAGATAGGAAAGCAAGACATACCCCTCTATATCAAGGGTTCCACACAATGATTCAAATCTTGGAACTCAGACAACCTATCATGAAAAGCAAACCAAAAACTCAATGAAGATAGGTAACATCCCTTAACGGAGGAAATAATAATGATAATAGGTTGTCTGAGTTCCTCCGTTAAGGGAACTGATATTTCAATTAAAGCTTGCCCTAGCATTACTCTCTCTACGTCTTTTTCTTGATAAAACTGGACACAACTTTCAAGACATAAGAACAGAATAAAAAAATAAAAAAACCGAGGTAGAAGAAAGGAACTCACTCTCTTGGGTGCTTGGATGACCTCCCTAAATCTACCAACGGACATCTTGCAGCTCATCTCCATTGGCCTTCAAATTTACCATAGATAGAATTAAAAACAAGAAACAAAACAAAAATCCGAGGAAAAGAACATAATCAAGCACCAAATCAATCTAACATCAATCAATAAAGCATAAAAACCTGTTCTTATATATTTGAGCACGCCCAGGATTGGACAAAGATTTGTTGACAGTCTTTTATAAAGGAGCATGGGATCCATCAGCCCGTGCCTTATGAAGCTCTCCAAGCGGGATATCATCGAGCTCCCGCTCGATCTCCTCCTGCTTTGAGCAATGGCAAACCTCTTTAGATGAGAACCCGAGATCATCAGCAAGACAAGGGAGAAAGAAGTTGTCCCCTATTCTCTGGTAACCCGCCGCCGGTCATATTGAGCGCGGAGCCCGCCACCGCGAAAGAGGGAGCGCCGAGCGGGATCAGGATTAATAACCGCAAAGAGGAGGTGAGAAGAGGAGAGGGTTTATTTTGTTTTTTTAATATATTTTGTTTTTATTAACATTATAGATTAACATTATAGATTTAAAATTATTTATGATATCTTTAATAAGGTTATTTATAATCTATTTATAGTTTATTTTGTATTTTAATATATTTTGTAGTTTATTTTGTTTTTCATTAACATTGGATATTTAGCAGGTTATTTATGATAATATTTTATTTTTTAATAATATATAATTTATAATTATATATATTGTTTTTTTATGTATGCATATTGCAAAATACAATGAAAATTATTTTATATTTTTAAAACATAAAAAATATTAAATTTTATAAAATAATTTTTAAAAAATAATGGTAAATAAATCGATAATTTAAATTTGGAATATTTTAAACATACAAAATATTAAATTTTATAAAATAATTTTAAAAATAATGATAAATAAATAGATAATTTTAAATCTTTGTAAATATATTTTTTAAGGGAAAATTATTTTTAGGTCCCTGAAAGTTTGCAGAACTTCCTGCATGTCCCTCTGGCTACAAGTATTTGCTGCATACCCTCCTTTTTCAAGAAAGTGACTTTCCAGGTCCCTCAAGGCCACTCCGTCGATCATATTTTTCTAAATACCACAACTCGCCTCCTCAAGGTGAAGTTGTTTCAGCATGCCATGTCATGAATTTTAAAACTAGCACACAAGCCATCATCACATCATCACCTTTTTGGCCAACTTTCCACTAACTTTTGTACCTTTTAGCTGACTTTTCGTGACCTTCTTCTTCCCTCAATCCATTCCCGCTTCCCTTTGTTTCAATCTGGCAAATGTAGATAGAACTTTGTCTCTACTTTGTTTCTCGTTCCCTTTGTTTCCAACCTACCGAGAGAGAAATTTGTCTCTTCAACCCGATTCATTTACATTTCCCTTTGGTTTCCATCCGACCGCGAGAAAGAAATTTGTCTCTTCGGTGAACCGGTGCGAGACGAGGCACTGCTGACCATCTGCTTTTCTCGGTGAGTCACCGCACAAAGCTAGTCGAAGAAACATACACCTTCACCGTGACGTGAGTTCCTTTCCTCATTTTTCTGAAAAAGGTTTTTCATATCTCGTATAGTTTAAAATCATGCCAGTGTACTCCTACTGCAGGTTGGCAATGGAAACCTTCTGCGCAGTTGCCAGATATAAGGGGGAGGGACGAGTGTTGCAGTTTACCGTCTTGAGCTCTTGGGAGTCAGTAAGATCGCAGAGATATGCCGTGATGGGATCTTGAACTTTCCGGTGTAAGGGTGAAGTTTGTCACCGGATCTGAATGTAACTGCTTTGCCCAATTGATACCGAGGTTGACTTTCAACGTATGTGTCACATATACCACATGTTCAACAGCGCCGCCGTCGACCTCATTGTCGAAACTGTTCAAGACCCGGCTGGATGTGCCCTCCTGCTCATCATTCATTACCGTGAAATAATTCCTTCCCTTGATTGAACAAACCAACCCGTCAGCTTGTCAATCCTCCATTTGTAATTCCTTGTATTACGTGTATCTCGGGTTCTCGTTTAAACATATGGGTTTTCGCTAGTTTATTCAAATTCCGCTTAACATTTTGTAGTTTTCGTGTAAATACAGTTTCCGCTTATTTTCCGTTGTTTCTATTTACCATTCTATCTTCCCCGCTTAATATAATACATTTCCGCTTAAGTTATTATTTTCTCACTTGTGATATATGAACCAACAGGAGGGATTCATTCTCGGATAACTTATCGGCATCCCAACAAGGATCTTCGTGGACCTTAGCCATTTGTACTCACGGAGAATGAAATTGCCACTGAAAGTAGGTGACGGTTTCGCGATGGTGACCACTTCAAGGATTCACTTCGCAATTTCGCTTATAAAACGAATTTTGACTTTACTTTCATAAAGAACGACAAGCTGAGGGTAATCGGCCCAATGTGCCGTGGGTCGGTCATGAGCGGCGTGTCCACGGATCGAGAGAATGTAATCTTGGAACATTTACAATCAAGACGATACATCCTACACATGTATAGCGGGCGGGCGCAAGGTCGGTACGCTGGCCGCATCCGAAGCTTATCGAAGAAATGGGTACGCATTACGTGGTACAAAAGTTGAAGGATCGCCCCTGTATAGACCTATTGATATTCAAGGGATATGTTGCGTGGATCATGGTATTAATCAGCCAGTATAAACAAAGCTTGGTTGGGGAAAGAGGCTGCCATGGATACTCTCCATGGGAGTCAAAGCGGCGAAAGCTATGACTTGCTTTTATGGTACACAAACAAGGTGGTGGAGATTTAACCACGGTAGCATTGCCATTGTGGAGAAGGAAAGTGAGCGGTTTTAGACGCCAGCCTTTTTTCCTTTCGTGCTACGTATTGTTGGTTTCAAAAAGGTTGAAGGCCATTGTTGTTTGTTGATGGAACTCATTTGCTTGGGAAATACTGGCACTCTGGGGAGCTTACCTGCAAAAGATGGGAACGAGGGCTTCTTTCAAATTTGGCGCTCGCTATTGCTTGACAAATTTAAACCGATGCTAACCGGGCGCGGTTCCCGCCGAAGCTTGGAGATGCGCTGTATGGGGACGACGACTATCACGAAGATTATTACATTGCGTCGACAAGTGCTCGGCGGCCTCATCCGGCCGCATGAGGTTTTCCCCTATCGCCCCACATGCATATTGCTTACTACGGCCTTTGGAATCGAACTTCATGAAGGGAAATGTTAGACTTGGGAAAGCACTAAAGGAGGAGTGTTGGTCCATCATTACAAGAATTGCATACGCATGTACCTCCGTGGGAATACGACGATCACGGTCAATGCATTTGCTAGCCGCGTGTTTGGCCTTGACATCGGCCCCGCTACCGGAAATCCGATGTTTCCTAATCGGGTCTAACTATATGTTCAAGGGCTGAAAGACGGGGAGAGATGTATTCCAACGTGGCGTAGTCATTCAACGCCTCGGATCAAGGAGGCACGCAACCTCCCGTGGCGCAATATGGTAGATTCCATAATAAGGTAAGCAAAGCTCTATTTATAGTGCCATATTTCAATTAAATCCCTTTGTTATACTTCGATTCAAGTTATTACCGCTTAATATACCTGTGTTTCCGCTTAATATATAACTTTCCTATTTAATATAAGATGTTCTTGTTTATTTTTCGTGGTTTTCGCTTAAAATATGTGTTATGCTTTCTACTCTATTTTCTAGTGTTTTCATTTAACATGACAAGTTTCTAATTAATATCCGTCAGTGGATTCTTGCATACGCCTGTTGTATCGCTTTATCTAATAAAGGTTCAAGCTCATGAACATGATGTGTACACGCCGCCCATGAGCATTCTCTACGATGGGAGACCCACCTATGCCTCGTAATACACAAGAAGCTTGAGAGGGCATTGTTGAAGAAGAAAGTAGCCTACTTGTTTGGGCCTTTCCGACGGTGATTATTTCCGAGGTTGTCGAACAAAACAAAGAACTCCGCCACCGGTTTCAAGGACATGTTCATGTCGAAGGTGCGTGTATACGGTCTACCTTGCAAAACATGCATGCGCCGCTATAATCTTGTGAGACACCCAAAGGTCCATCGGTGGTATGTAGACGCTAGTACTTCATAGCGGTTGAAGCTTACCGGGATGGCATATACTGCGAAGCTATTTATCCCGCTCCGTGATAATGACAAACCCGATCACGAACCGTGAAGCCGCTTTTGGCGGCCCCTCTACGGTATGCAAAGAGGCCACCGTCACCCAAGACTAAGAGGATAGAATCACAGGGAATGAACTGTATGCGTGATCTCAGACCGCACGGCCACGCCGTGAGGTTGGCCACAATAGAGATCATGCAATGCAATCGATTCTTGGACATCAAAAGCATGTCTATTTATATGTAATATGCTTGTTAAACATAAATGTTATCCAACAGAGGAGAAAACCATAAGAGTTAGCGGTACAAAATTTGTTAAACGTGTATAATCTTCAATTCCCGCTCTTAATAAACAATTTTGATCTTTGTCACAGTCTCTTCTTTCTTGCCCGATTGAGTGACGCATACGACGCTTTATGCACGCCCATTACTATGCGGCGTAATGAGCATAAACGCATAATGAAAATAGAGAGATGCGTCCGTCTTTGCGGGGAGGTGGAGTTTCTCAAAGATCAAGAATTTGTTCAATGAACCTCATAACATATACAGTGGCAATCGAGGCTCCCCGCCTTCACAAGGCACTTGCTTTCGATTCTAAATAGGTACGCCATTGTTTCATTTTCCCCAAGCTCAAGCAAATGGTGCCACCAAGTATCGTAATAAGAACCACTTAGAGAAAATCAATACAAAAAGTATAAGTCGTTTAGGAATATTACCATTACCGCTTTAAGGCTTGGCCATATATAGGGCTTTTCACGATGTATAATGCATATACTCCTTATTTTCCTCGTCGGGACGAGAAGGTGATAGTGTCCATTGAGAATTATGGGCATAAGGACCAATCAGCACTTGGTGGAACGCCTGACAAAGCGGCGTCCTTCATCGCAGCTAAGCGAGGCGAATTTTTCGTAATCCATTCTTCTTCGACACGAGAAGCCGCCAACGGCTAATGGCCGTATGGCCCGCTTCTTGTATGGATATGGAGTCGAAGCCTACGGCTTCAAGGAGGATCGTGACAAACGCAACGAAGACATCATCGGGAACCATATTCTTTCCCTCGAAAGCAAATACGTGTATAAATGGTCCTCACAAGCGTGGTGAAAGACCATTCATTTTTCCATACGACGGTCCTAGCAACATACGTTAAATGTTAAACCGCTTAAATTAAATGGAAACACAAAATATTACGCTAAAACTATTAATCTTAAGCAAAAGTGAAATCATTAAAATCCGAAATATAAATATTAAACATAAACTAGTAAAAATAAGCAAAAGTAAAAATATTAAACGGGATATATAAATATTAAGCAAAAAATAAAAAAATTAAACGGGAAATATAAGAATTAAACAAAAAACAAAATAAATAAACCGAAACGGAAAACATTTGCAAAAAAAACAAACGGAGGACTTACTTGCTATTAATTCTACGGCCTTCGGTCACATACGCCAATTGCCGCTCGGCTCAATGTTGTTCAACCTCATGTGAACCTCGCAGGACGCTTATTCTTGGCCATAAAAGTCCGTCCCTCACCGGCTTCGGGTCCACAGATTCTATGTAGGCCTCGCGAGGATCACGCGTCTCCAGGTCTCCCTGGCTCGTTGGCCGGATCCGCTGGTACATCAAGAATTTGTTCAGGCGGGGATGCCGCAATTCGCTTGCTACATTTTTTGATCCCGCAGGGATGCCGGTGGATTCATTTGGCCGGTGACCAGCAAATTTGTACATTCATCTTTGATTCGTCGGTAGTCATTTTTTGACTCCGATTGGCGGTTGTGATTTGAGCAACGCGTGGTCACCGATGGATCTTTGTGGACGGCATAACAAAAATTCATCATTCAGGGTGGTCGGTCGGTTCTCGACGGCCGATGGTTGCTCGTCGGTCGATGTTCCGCGGTGGCGTGATGGGTACCCTCGGTGGTAGTGTGTGGTTACGCGTAGTGTCGGCATATTCGCCATCAGCCGGTGGTCAATTGTGCCTCAATATCAGCGGTGGGTACAAGGAATACGTGCTCTTCATTCTTTCATTTTGCGTGATTCAACAACGCCGCTAAGAACCGCCGTTATCAACATCGGCTAACACGGTTGTATCGCCTTTGATATTTTCCTTGCGCTTGTTCATCTTATACGGGATGTCTTTGAGAGAGCGGCTCGCGCATCGAGATCCGGCAACCGCGAATCCGTAGGCCGCCACGAATACGCCGAGACCGGTGGGCGTACGCATAACGGGTCTCTTCGCCGCTTCTTCAAGGGAGGGGATGATAATGTGGCCTCCTCGCCTTAGTTTTGCGGTGCTCGCTTTTCTCTCATTATCGCGAGCTCATGCACTTGTGCTATCTACCGCTGTGTCGCTCCACCAAGTTGGTCAAGTCGGGACAATGATGCCGCCAATGTCCCTTTGCCATCATCTTATCTTTGCTTCTCAATGCGGGTTGCAACGCCATCATCCTTTGGCCTTCTCTGCGGACTTGCAGTGGAAGAACGACTGCGGGTATTACGCGGGGGGCTTCTTGATGGGGTGTGTTCTCGCACCCTTTTTGCCTCATTGTTCACCTTCCCTTGCGCTAAGGGATGGGGTACGATGAGCATGTATATCTAATTTTCGTTGGGATGTGAACGTTGTTCTTCCCCGCCTCAAGGCTTTGTACAATGAATTCTTCCTCACGTGTGTGTGGACGAAGTTCTCGAATCATCATGAACAATCAAATGATGTATGTTAAACGAGAACGCTTTTATATTAAGCGAAAACATATTATGTACCACACAAACGCAATATATTAAAAGCGGAAACTACAAAACTTAAAGTAAAACACGGCTAAGATTAAGTAGAATGTGGAGTACCCTCCTTTCCATGTAGGTGAATTCGGGGAGAGGACCAAGGGACGCTTGCTTTCAAGCTATTCTCCCCATAGTTCGTAATCCTTGGTGTCACTCCGCCAAATCGTGACCTTCTTCCCCTGTCCGGTGATCTCATAAAACCATATGTTGAGGCGGCACTGCACCCCTCTCAAATACCAGCTTTGTGTTCCCTTCTCCGAAGAGACCCGGATTGCATTACCACGGGCCCTACAGTCTTAGGGGACGTCGTCCATTAAGCCAGCTTGTGAGTGGCTTGCGCCTAATCTTTGTACATTTGTTTAGTCTTAATTTAAGTTGTCCGCGATAGTATGCAATCCAATTGGGGAACTCGCATTACCCAGGAGTTAGGGAAGAAAGCATCAACCAAGGAGGTATGCCGCGAGTTTGAAAGCTTCACGAAGTTTTGTTCTTCCCCTCCTTTCTTGAGCGAGCTGGAGAAGATTTTTTCACGATGGCATCTTTGTATGGCTCGCTATATACTTTGCCCAGAGATATTTGTCTTGAAGGCTTCGATTGTGTTTTCTGTTTCTTGAATACCACCCTCCCCATCACAAATGCGTGAGGCCAAGGATGAGAGCAACATCTCTTTGGGTCCGGCGGAAAGATGCCTCTCTCCGATTACGAATTTGTTAGATAAGCCATCAAACCTATGTAATAAAGGCATCGAAGCGGTGCCCCTTTCCCGAGAGCGTGTTCAATCTCCATCAAATCGGCAAAGGTGTCTTCCGAATGAGTGCCCAACGCCTATCGGGCCATTTGAGGCTTCAACTCAAGAATTGTCTCCACTCACAGTGCACCAAGTAGCACCTACTGACATAAGGTTCGCTTCAAGATATTTCCGTGATTCCCGCATCAAAAGAGAGTTATTACGATTGGATTCTACAACGATTAAGTGGGAATTAAGAAGAATAAATGAAAAAACCGCCTATTAAATGGAAAAACTGGGAATACTAGTACATATAATTCAGAAGCGATTAAAATAACAAACATATCATCTACACTAAATCGAGAGAAAGACATACATTGCAATTCAAACCGTGAAACTATACATTTCTTCTAAAGTAAATTCCCTTGAACCCTAAAACCCAAAATCACTCACCAATGTGTGCATTCTTCCATCACGCAAGTGCATACAAAGCATAATAAATAAGCATAAACTCGAGAAAATCATGGATAAACCGCGATAACCGTGAGCCTAAACCCTAGAAAAATGTAGCAATAGCTTACAAAGAAATGACTTTGATCTCCGGGAGGCGGCGGCTGGCAAATGGCCATGGCCACGCTACACGCTTAGCGGTCTAAGTTTCGTAAGAAGCACCGTGAGGGCCAGTCGAAATTGAGAAGGCCGCTGGAAATCGTAACGCTGGGAAGTCCGCTTTGAGAAGATGAAGTTCTCTCCACCGCTTTGAGAAGATGGGCGCCCGTCTCGTGAGTGAACCGCCCGGGCCACTTCCATTAGATGAGGCATTTTGCAGTAAGATTCTCACCGCTTTATTTTGTATTTAAAAATAAAAAGCGATCATATGCTACGAGAATCAGCACAAAGAAAGACAAAGTAGCATTTTGGTCAAAAATGTAAAAGTTAACAGAAGAGTTAGTGGATGGAGTGAACATATTGGCCTCATTACTAGTTGTAAAAGGAGGGATGGTACTTGAGAAAGTTTCAAAGCTCAGGACTTTTGCTCATTTCCTTTTGCAAAGTTTGGGGGACTTTTAATTCATTACCAGATTTTTTAAAGTATAAAAATTTAATTTATTATATTTATAATATATTTTATAGTTTTTCTTATTTATATTATATATTTAATAGATTATTTATAATATATTTAATAGGACTTGGATACAATGGATAGTATAAAAATTATAAGAATTTATCAAGATATTTTGATCCACCCATTTTTGAAATGTTGGACTATCAATTCAGGAGTAATAATAAATATAATATAATAATAATAGTATAGGAGTATAATAGATACATGTACGTATGTATGCCTACCAGGTCAGAATCAATTATAATTTGGAAGTGACATAGCTCCTGTCGATGTGCAATTATCAGTTTCACCCAATCGCCAGATTGGAGGACATTAACGGTCACGATCTGTCCGTGGAATAGATTAGTCGTTCACAGGGTCATTGCCATTTGGATCCGGGAATGTCACGACCATATAACTAGTGCAAGTAAAGAGATTGTGACTTGTGAGGGGAGGGATTTTTGCGAGAGCACAGAGCGCAGAGCGCAGAGCGCTGGCGGACATTGAAGATTGACATGGACAACGGGGAGGAGAGCGGTGAATATGGTGTGCCCGCTGCTAATCTTCCCGTCCCATCCGCCGGGGGAGCTCCCTTGGTCTGCTTGCTGAGTCTCCCTGGGGACTTCGCCGCCGGCGCCGTCGTCGGTTCCGTCTTTGGTTACGGTTTGCTCCTCTCTCCATCTTGAATCTTTCCTGTTTGGTTTGCTCTAGAAGTAGTGATCGTTTCCCTCTTTCCTGTCATTCGAATTTGATTTTTTTTTATACTCCACTTGGATTGGCGCTGCATATTCCGCATGCTTATCTCCGTCTCCGAATGTAGCATTATGAGTACAAGGCCAAATGGTGGAGAAGCCCCCTTTTAATTGGAAAATTTGATTATTCTATTATTGTATTTCTTTTATTCTATTATATAATATTTTTTAATATTTTAACTGTCTCATTTTTTATTTTTATTTTTCATTCTGTTATTCATGAGTTATGATAGGGACATTTGTATATTCACCCCTACAAAAATGTATAATTGTATATACACCCATATAAAATTATATTTGTATGTTCACCCCCATAAAACATCAATATTTATGTATAAACTCCTATGATCCGAAATATTTTGAAATTCCTATTTTGGCTTTACAAATTTTCCATAATCTCATATCTACCCTAATAAAAAAGGTAAAATGGAATTTGTTTAAATAAATAGTTTCTGCGTCTTCGTGGTCAACACAGGTGAGACCTCGAAACATGATAGGCTGCTCCATCGTGACATATATTACTAACAATTGGCTTAGGAAATATGACTTTTATGTGATACGTGCATAATTCTTCACTTTTGTAGGGCAATGCATGGAAAACTCCACGGGTTTTATTTGAAAATTGTTCTTTATTTCTTATAAGATATAAAATCAATTCTTAGATGATTGCTTGTTTATTAGTACAGTGAGAAAGATATCTTTGATTGTATAGATAATGAAACAATTTTTTATTGTTTTCAAAATGTGAAACTCGCAGATGTCAATTATGAATTTGTTCTTGTTAATTTTTGTACTAGTTGTTTATGTAAAATGATAAGGGTAAAAATGACCAGCCACGTGGACATATCTGGACCATTCGGCTAGCCGACTTGATCTACTCACGTGACAATCCCTCATCCACTCCACACATGCCTAATAAATCCTATCGCCCCTAATGCTTCTCTGGCTAACCCAAATCTCCATCACTCTGACAAGAGATCTGGGCCAAAGTCAGAGCATGGGGAAAAACAACGGTAAGGAATTAATAGATCGAATGACTTATGTTATAATATAAGTACGGTCAACAAGGGATCTGCACCCAAAAAGGACGAGCGCCCATACTATTATAGGGAAAAGCAGCGCCCCACTTGCATCTCGACTCGACGGAGGAGCGATCCACTTGAATCCCGTGGACCGGATGCGAGAACCCACTTGGCTCCACCGGATAGACCGGGATAGCCACATCGGCCCTCACATGAGTCGAGGAAAAATGGCAGTTCTTGATAGAAAATACCTGGACCAACAACCTAGTACAAATATCATACCTCTCCTCAACCTTCCATGGAGCTATATCCTCGCAAAATCGAGATCAAAGGATTGAGGAAATCGGAACGGCTGAAAACCTCGGTGATGGAGAAACTATGGTAGGAGGTACCGCAAATACCACGGGCTCCGGCCATGACAATGATGAGTGCAGCCCACCTACGAGAGCAGCGCTCGAGGAAGGCGTGGAAAAGGAAGGCTGAAAAATACATACCGTGCCGGCGATGGGCACCTGAAATTACGCTGACTAAGTATGATAGAAGTCAATGAGGAAATTGTTTGGTTGTATCGGTAGGAGGCCACTGGTTGTCTTTGGAGAAAGTTACGCCTCGAAAAATTATACTTTCGAATGGTGTTGGCGACCCAGTAAACAAACCGAAAAGAGCTTTCGAGCCATGCCGATCATCTTTTATGATGATGAGGCCGAAAAGTCTGCCCCCTCGTGACAACGCATGTAATCATCGCTATACTTGATCTCGAAGCTTGAGCAGAAGGATCCCTCATCGACCGCCAGGAGCTTCGGTTGATGTCCTTTTACGGAAGCGCCTTGAAAAGGATGATTTAGCCTTGGTCATTCTTTCGGTGAAATCGGCCTTGATAGGTTTTTTAGGAGGAATATCTGGTAGGAAGAATCGGCGCTTCGGTAGCGGTCGGGCGCCCGCTCGAAGGCAATCTACAATGACGGCTAACTGCTTCTTGAGTACGTGCGATGTGATCCATTTATAATGCCATTCTCGGCTGAGCCAACCCTTAACTCCTTAAGAGCGGTATATCCACCACCTACAGCCTCCTTACAAATTTAGAGCCAAAGCGGATGTGGAAGTAAGAGGGATCCGGCCCATTTAAAAGCTTAACGGTGTTATGCCCAGAAGCATCCTGAAAGGGAAAAGATTGATAAAAGGGAAAGACTCGAGACCATGGCAGCTGGAGGAATCACATTGGGAACCTGACTGGCGAGGGAGGATCAGTACCAACTGCCACGGTCGAAGAGCTAATCATGATCCACTCGAAGGTTAGCGGAACCCGCACGTTCAAATTGGGGGCTGGGCTATCCTGGAGAACATGTATCAAAGAGGAGTAATGGCGGCTCCCTACGAGGAAGGCTGGGCTGATCTCTTAGTGGTCATGGTGAGAGAGGCATGCGAGGGAGTAAGAAACGGGAAATAATCGAGCATCGCCTTAATGTTGACCCAGTTTTCAAACCGGTGATTCAAAAGCGAAGGAGTTTTGCACCAGAAAGACAAAAGGCTGCGGAAAAAGAGGTCGACAAGCTCCTTAAAGAAGGCTTTATAAGGGAAGTAGTCTACCCGAACTGGCTAGCTAACTTAGTCTTGGTTAAGAAGCCATCGAGGAAATGGAGGATGTGTGTAAACTATTTTGACTTGAATAAAGCTTGTCCTAAGGACTCTTTTCCTTTGCCTTCAATTGATGATCTCGTGGACTCCACATCGGGGCATGAGATGCTTAGTTTCTTAGACGCATTTTTCGGATATAATCAAATCCGAATGGCCACTACTGACGAGGAAAAAACTTTATTTGTCACCAGCAAAGGGACCTAGTGCTATAAGGTAATGCTTTTCGGCTTGAAAAATGCAGGGGCAACATTTCAAAGGCTGGTAACCCGGGTCTTCAAGAAACAAATCGGAAGAAATGTTGAAGCCTATGTGGACGACATCCTAATGAAAAGCACAAAAGCCGAAAACCCGCATAGCCATGACCCTCTGAGAAGCTTTCTAATCCCGCCGGGGAATCTCGGCATGAGCCTCAATCAAGTAAGTGTGTCTTGATGTTGCTCGGGGAAAATTTTTAGGGTTCATGTTAACCCAGCGAGGCATTGAGGCAAATCTGGAGAAAATCAAGGCAATACTGGAAATGAGATCCCCAAAAACCCTCAAGGAAATCCAAAGGTTAAATGGGCGTTTGGCTACCCTCGGGAGTTTTATCTCAAGAGTAGGGGAGAAAAACCTCCCTTTCTTCCGAGCGTTGCGAAAAGCCCCGAAGATGGAGTGGAACGAATACTGAAAAAATGTGCTCGGACAACTTAAAGACTTCCTCAAATCTTCAATGCTACTCGCAAAGCCCCAACCTGACGAAAAACTCTACATATACCTAGCAGAAACCACCACTGCGGTAAGCTTGGTCCTCTTAAAAAAGAAGAAGAAGGCATTCAAAAATCGATCTATTACACCAACAAAGTTCTTAGCGGCCTTGAGGCGCGAGATACCTCCACTTTTGAAAACGAGGCCTTGCTTCATCACCGTAGCATAGCCCAACGACTTAGGCCTTACTTTCGGCACACAAGGTTCTGATTCTCTCGGATCCAGAGCTCTGAAGCATGTTCTCCATCGGCTAGGAAACACCTCGAGAAGGTTAGCGAAATGGGTAGTCGAGTTAGGGCAGTTCATCGACTATAAGCCTCAGCCGCAATCAAGGTCAGTGTTGGTCAGATTTCATAGTGGAGCTAATGCGCAGAGGGAAAAGATCTAAAGGGAACCCCTTGGAATCGCTGAGAGGTGTCATCTCTTGGCTTGGACCCTACTGCGTAGATGGCTTCGACCACCGCGGAAGAAAGAAAGCGAGAATTTGGTCTGGTACTGTGTTCCTCCTCTGGATAGCACACATCTATGATCCTTAGGTTCAGCTTCAAGGCAACGAATAATGAGGCTGAATATGAAGCCCTCATCGCAGGACTCCAACTAGCCCGAGGTCTTGGGTATGCAAAGTGCGAAGCGCATACGGACTTTCTACTTATTATGGACACATAACAAGAGACTTCAAAGCACGAGAGGAGAACATGATAAAATATCGGGCTGTAGTGAGAAAAATCTCATCCCCTCAACTGCGGGTTCGAAATAGTTAAGATCCGAGCAACAAAATGAAGGTAGGAGCTTCACCTTCAAGAGATGGCGCTCTTCACGCTGAGATCGATATGAAACAACCCTTCAACGTCGGCTCCAACAGGAGAAAACCACCGAGGGATGCGGGAAGTTAAAATACTAAATGTTGAGGAAGAGCCACATTTGGATCGAATCCCGTAAAGAAGTACATTCAAGATGGATCCTCCCGCTGAGAACCAAAGAAGCCGTAGTCGCGAAATCACGCCAAATACAATATAATTGTGGCCGGCTATATAAAGAGATCTTATACCCGACTACTTCTACGATGCTACGAACCGGCGGCCAGAGTACATCTTGAAGAATTACGAAGATATTGGTGGGGACCACTTAGGAGGAAAAGCCTTGGGCACAAAGGTCCTACAACAAGGGTACTATTGGTACATTTCTATCTAGAAGCCATGGAGTTAAATCTTGAAATTACGGCCAGCCATTTTCCAGCGAGAATACAAAGCGACCACCAATACTACTACCCCGATAGTTAGTCCAAGGTCATTTGCCTGTGGGTGACATCCTTGGCCCATTCTCCCTCGGTCAGACGGATGAAGTTCTTAATCGTCAAGCTATCGATTACTTCACTTAGTGGGTAGAAGCAAAGCCCCCGCCACAATTCTTGAAAGCATGCGAAAGTTTTCTATGGCAACGGGTTGTCGGTCGATTTGAGATTTGGTAGCCTTAAATCACCAATGGACGTGATTTGATAACCTCGCCTTAAAAAACTTTTGCACCAAATTAGGAATAGAAGCCAGGTTGACATCAGTAATACATCCCCAAGCCAACGGCCATGTTGAGGTAACCAATCGAACTTTACTTTAGGTACTAAAGACTCGGGTTCTCAGAGATGGAACAAGGTGGGTAGAAGAAATTCCGAGTGCACTTTGGGCCTACTGGACGACAACACAAACTCCAACCGGGGAAACCCCATTCGCCCTCACTTTTGGCGTTGAAGCAGTCATTCCAGCAGAAATAGGGATACCAACGTTGCGAACGAAGACTTTTTCCCCAGAGACCAATAAAGAAAGACTTCGAGCAGAACTGGACCTCCTCGAAGAAAGAAGAGAGACCTTTGAAATCCGCGCCGTGACATATCGCCAAAGAGTGAAATGCTTCTACGACTCTCGAGTGAAAGGAGTCAACTTCCAGCTCGGAGATCTGGGGCTAAGGGAGATGAATTCCAAGGCAACAAAAGCCAAACGGGAAAATTAACCCCAAACTGGGAAGGCCCATACATAGTGAAAAAAAGTAGTCAGGACTGGGACCTACTACCTTGCTAGCATGGAAGGGCGAGTCCTCAAACGACTATACCATGCACTTACAGCCAAGATTATTATAAATAATAAAGAAGGGGATCCATGTTTTTATAAGAAGACTTCATGAGAAATATTATCCACTCTCTCTCCTTACTTCACAAAAAGTCCCTCCTAAGAAGGGTCGAGTCACTTGTTGACTTCAGCGTGAAAGTCTCTCCCGAGAAGGGCGAGTCCCACGACTCACGAAAAGTCCCTCCCGAGGAGGGTGAGGTCCTACTCATGAAAGGCACTATCCCGAGATAGAAGTAGGACTCCCGTGGCTTCCTTGAAAGCCTGCGAGAAGAAGAATTTGCGTCACGTGACTCGCTACTTATTGTAAAAAGTAGGTCGCCGAGTCCTCTGACTCATGAAACCCTATCGAAGAAGGGGTGAGTTCTCTGACTTCACAAGAAAGCCCCTATTGAAGAGGGTTGGAGTCCCACGACTCATTTCGAAAAAGCGCTCCCGAGAAGAGTAGCGGAGTCCACGACTCCGCGAGAAAACCCTTATCGAAGAGGAGCTGAGTCCCCCTCGACTAAGCGCAAAGTCTGCTCCCAAAAGGGCCCGAAGTCGTGACTCAGGCGAAGAAAGCCCTTGCCCAAAGGCGGGCTCTAAGGCTCATGAAAGGTCAAATTATTGAAATCCTTTATCGGTTTCCAAACCCGTCCAGGAGCCAATGGATATACAAAAAGCCCCTTTGCTTTGCAAAAAAGGATGAAAATGAGCGCCTCAGACACCAACATGAGAAGGAAGGCCTTAAAATCTCGAATAAATCGGGGAAATACCCCTCAGAAGACCAGAGGTCAAAATATCTCACCCCCTATCGTGTATTTAGAGTTATAAATGCATTTCGATCGCGTTAAAAGGATCAAGAAAGCACTCCCAATGGCGGAAGAAAGCTTCTTATCACGGAGTTGCTGAGTCTCCGAAAGGAGCCCCAACAACCTATATATATCCGAGGTGGAGGTCCCACGGCCAAAGACCTTAATAGCTAGACCCAGGTGGGCGGTCGAGGATAAAATTTGAACCCCACGCCTTTGGCCACCTTCAGCCAGCGTGGAAGCTGACCCTATCCACTAGAAGGCCAGGATGAGAGGGTTTATCGATTTCCGACAACCATCTCTTTCCAAAAATCTGCACCTTAAAAGTTAAATCTCCAAGATAGGTGAAAATTAGTAATTCCACTTTCCGCTGACTTCATGATTCAGTATAGAAACTCATCTACACAGAAGGTCGAGACTACAAATTTTACTTGAAGATCCTCTCTGCACTGCCAAAGCGCCCGCGAGCCAAGCTAGCGACCATTCGGACCTTTAAGATTCATATCGTTGTTTTGAACAAATCCAGCGCCAAAAGAGCGAAGGCGAGGGATCTTGAAATAGCGAGTGAATCTCCGGGATCAAACAAAATAAAAAGGAATGAGGAAGAGAAAGAGGAAGCCATCGGAAGACCAAAGACTTAGAATAAACACACACATTAATATAAAGACGCTTCTTGTAGGATGTCAAATCGATCCACGAGAGCCAAGCCTGATTCCCTAAGTTTCAACAGAGTGAGCGGCAAAGGCAATGACTTTCAGCATAAAGATGGGCGGATACCCATAAAAGCAGGGAAAACGGCCCACTCACTCACCTTTTCCTAGACTGGCCTCGAGCCTTGACTTCTTAAGCTAGTCTAGCGAACCATAGACCAACGTTCAGAAACGTGATAAGAGTAATTGGGAGTTTTTCCAAGAACCAAGTAAGATTACGACTGCTCACGTGACACTTGAATGACACTCAAAAGAAGAAGGAATAGATATAAAGGACAAAAGCATTAAAAGTCATCCTTTTGTTCCGATTAAAGACACAGGATACACATACATAAGGATAATATTCGTTCATAAAGACATCGCCATACAATCTACAAGATTCGAGACATAAAAAAAAACATAGGAGAAAGAGAACATCGAAAGGATGAGCACCTTATTCCCGCAGGCTGTCAGGCTTCGTTTCCTAATCCTCCTCCACTCCAGCTGCCGCCATTATCGCTAAGGACAATAGATCGGGTTGAAAGGCGGCGAAAAAGAGCCTATTACGTTCAACAGACATCGGTTTCTCCCGTAAATTATCAGCAGCGGAAATGGAGTACCTCCCGTATAAAAAGAGAAAAGTCATAAGGTCCGACCTCCGTATGATGATCGACGAGAAAGTCCACGCCACCATTGTACTGAACTATATCTCACAGCATCCTGCGTTTTTCTAAAGCGAGTAATACCATATATATGGCCAGTTGGGGCCCTCGAGAGCCTACAGCGCTAAGCTGGCGTTGCACCCAGCAGGTGTTAGATTAAATCACGAGAGGAATCTTGAGGGCGGTGATAGAGCCCTGAGAGAAATTGAGCTGCTGTAAAAGGAAGGGCGGAGAAAAAATCCATGAAATCACTTTCTACCTTCCATCACTGATCAAAGATAGAAGCGGATACGCACCCAGTAATCCGCTTATATACCCCCAAAATTAGAAGCCGCTAAGCTTCCTAGGGAATCCGGCTTTGACCCAGCCAGGAGCGGCGCATTAAAGATAGGATCTCAAAACTGACCTATATCCCAGTGGGGAAAAGATCGGTAGTATGCCTTTGCTTTCGAAGAAGGAATACTAAAGGGCGCCCATTAAATATAAGGCATTATGCGGCAAAGCGACACAACCGAAAAGCCTAGGGAAAATAATAACAACTTCCTGGTATCACCGGATCAAAAGGCACTTTGGCGAAGAACCCTAATGTCCTAAAATCCGACCTACTTAAATCCGCGTCGATAAAATAATGGGTTACGAATTCTCCTCATGAATTCAACACAAAATTCATTTAGAGAAAAATCTGAAGTTAGTAGTATAAGTATACGTAAGCCTGTCACAAAAGCGCCTTTCCTGATCACTTTTTTTATTAATAGTAGGCAATCGCTACAAAATTCCACAAAATCTAAAGAAAGAGAAAAAACATAGGTGAGTATTGAGGCATAGACGCCATAAGTGGTTTCTAGCCTCGTCTCCTGCTCCATTTCACTTGTAGGGAAATGGCTTGAGGCACATCCTTTCCCAGGTGGAGAGGCTCTGTTGACATCCAGGTCCTCCGTGGGGGCGCCCCTTGCCACTGACATCAACTCCAGCCAGTGGCGGTTTCCACCGGCCTGTATGAAAAAAGAAGGGATAAAACCAATTAGATGTAGCAATCCTGTCGAAGAAGAGCAGAGTGAGAAAAAAGCCGCTTACATTGTCTAAGCCGGCTGTGTATGGAGCTTCCCGAAATTTGGATCAAAGAAGCCTTAAACATTACAAAGGTCAGACCCTGTCTTCTACGCCTTTTGCTCGGTACGGCAATCACGATCTCGAGAACAATCACAATACTTCAAAAGTCTTTGAGGGGCCTCATAAGCTATAAAAGCACATTTTCTAATCTTCTACCAGAAGTCCTCATTAAGCTGGCGGTTAAGAAGCTCGTCCATGGCTTGATCCACCACCTTGAGTTTATTAAGCTCTGTGATAGGTAAGTGATCTTACTAACTTTGACTCGGTAGTACCGAGAACAAGCAGCCCGTTCACGAAAGATAGCAACATACTGTCTCATTGAGCTTGGTGATTTCGGCGTTAAACGGTTTTCAGCCAGCTTCAGCGTTTTCGCTTCTTTCACAACCTCGAGTTCCTTCTTACGCCTCGCTGCTTAGCAGTACGCCCAGAAACCTTATCCATCACGCCTCCTTATTTGGCCTTCTTGCCCAGCGCCTGGGCGTCATACCAGAGCTATAATCTTTCCGGAGGAGTCGTTGAATTTTGTCCGTTTTGGTCAGAGACCTCGGCATAGGTTAATGGCCGCATCCTGCTTGAAGGAATCGACAACCGTACGATCCGCCTAAAAGAAGACCTAGGATAAACCAGCGATTGTTAGAAAAAGGAGAAAAATGAAGCATAGAAAAAGGCAATTTACTCGCTATCACCGTCCAATATATGCTGGCTAGGCAGCTACTTGGCTTCCCTCGCTTTCAGTTTTTCTGATTTCAAGGAAATCTCCTCACGAGCCGCATAGCTTGCCAGTGCATTTCACGCTCTGAGGATGGAAATCCAAAAATGTCCACGGAAGGGTGAGCCGTCAGGAGGAGAAGATCCTTTCCAGAACGCGTAACATACTTTTGAACCCCTCGGCCTCCAGTGTTCTAACTGCATTAGTTTAAAAAGTATTAATAAAAATTCCCCGACGATTCTGGAAATAAGGAACCAAAAGCGAAGCGATTCCACAGCTGAGGAGCAAGCATACTCCGTATGGCCAACCTCATGGCCGGGTCTGTCGTACTCCAGGGAAGAACATCACGGATGGAGTTGAGAGATTCTGGTTGGAAGTCCTGCAGCGATGCCTCGGCTGGAAGCCATGAAACGGTGAGAACACCGGGTGCTCCAGGAAAGGGCAAAGAATCTTTGGCAGGCGAGGAAAGGATCATGGCGGACTCTGGCGAAAGGCGTGCCTTCAGCAGAGCTACGGCCAGCGGCAGGGCTCGCCGCTTCTTTTTTGGGAGTGGCTATAGAAGTCATACGATAGTACCATCCCAGCCTCACTTTTAGGCCCTCCCTTTTCTTTTTGTTGCGCCCGCTGGCGGATACTATTTCTCCTACTCTCCAGCTGGAAGCTGAATAGCAGCCAAATTACTCGGCCCGAAGCTCCTCCAGCAAGCAGCATCTTCCATAAATCTAAATGCAACGAGGAAAAGATGTCAGCGATATATCACAAGCCTCCTCAAGGATAGAAACATAGGTGAATCCACCTGCAATACATGAAAGATGACACTTCCCGAGAGGAGTTACCACTCATTAGGAATCATGTCATTGAAACACGAGAGCCACTTTTGAAGCAGCTCAGGCTTCTTTCTCTAGTCCTTTGTAAATAAAACACAGCCTGAGGGTATGGGTTCAGGGGCTCATTTCGTGTCTTGGCTCGGCTTTGATTTACTAGATACAAAAGAATTTATGCTTCCACATCTTAATGGAAGAGGGGCAACCTACCCAAAACCTTTGAGCGGCCCAGTAGAAATACACCCGTGCATGTCCCGGGGTTAGGGATTTAGACTAAATAAGAGGCTAAAGGGAAACCCCGGTGAAGCGTCAGGTTGGACCTTATAGTGGTTACATGACAATTACAAACCTCTGAAAGTAATCTCGAGAATTTGGAGTTAGGCGGGAAGGACACAGTGGGAATAAGCGGGGAGCCTAAGGCGCTGACTGATCGCGTCTCTTTGATAGATGGCGATTTCCTTTCTTAGGAGAGCTGGCCCGGCTCACGCCCTTGCGGCTCCCTCTGAGTAAAGAGGATGGCCAGGAATTTTATAGCGGCGAGCTAATATGCATCCGGCTTGGCGAAAGGAGCTACCGCAGCGGTGGATGCTTCCCGGCACCGGCTTTGAAGAAGAACGAGTGAAGGCACTATGAGCTACTTTGGAAGACTACGGGCTCTCGATGATAGAATCTGAGGAAGAAGCCACGAGGTCCTTAGGATGCATGGCCGCGCCGGAGGAAAAGGGCCGAGGTGAACGGCCGTCGGACACAACGGTGGATAGGGAATCTGTGAGACAAGCCCCAAATGCGAACGAGGAATAATAGGGGAAAAGAAGTAATAGAATGAGGAGGCGATTAGCATGAGGAAAAGAAGAAGCGGTGACGAAGTAGGAAGAAGGGGAGAAGGGGAAGCGAGAAGCCTAGAATCAAAGGGAGGGATATAATTTACCTCGAAATGAAGAAGCGTAGAGAGAGCAAAGAGAATGTAAGCGAAAAGAGCACGAAAAACCGCCGGTGGCGAAAGAAGCGCGATGATGAAGAAGACAAAAGATAATACAAAACCCTCGGCCACTTTTTTCTTCTTAAAACCCAGCGCATACTCGGTACATTTGTATGCGTTATGAGCGAAGCGGGATTATCTCTATAGCGACATCGGGTTAGATAAGCGCTCGTGGGAAGCGCAAGCGATGGATGGATCGCGACCGAAGTGACGGTCGTGACGAAGGCGGCCCATGCGATCTTGATAAGTGGACCCTTGAGAAGTGGGACTATAATTACCTGCCTGCCGTGCGGGTACCGCCTGATTCAAAACTCCTCGAAACCCAGCTAATCGATGCGGGAAATGGCACGCCACTGATAAATGCTCCACGGTAGGCGATTTTGACAATTTGTAAGGCCAGAAGATCAAAATATCTGGCCGCGTCCGAGTTAAAAGGTGGGGGCCAATTAAAAGCGATGCGAAGATCCCGGCCCAGCCCATGAAGAGGCGAAATAAAAGCACTTTCGGTTTTAAGCGTTGCGTTTATTCTGAAAAAGAACCTACATATTGGCCAAGGCAAAAAGGAAAAAGAAAGCGAAACATGAAAGACAATACATAGAGATTATTGGCAAAACAAAAGCGTCACAGCGTTCTATGAGAGAATCGATAGAAGGTCAGAGACACAGGCCACTCTCTCTTATTGTAGCCAACTTGTTTTACTTACTTTATGTACTTAAGGTAGGACGAAGAAGGTGACTCTACCGGAACAAGCAGTTCCTGCCATGCAAATCTTGGCCTTGAAATCCGACCTCCCGAATAGAAGTAAAGATTAGAGAGAATCCCCTGCCGGCACGGTGGTCCATATGGAACTTCCTCCACATAAGGCGTATGAGCACGATCTCGCTTCAAATGGAGTCCACCCCGATGAAACTCCGCGCATCAGCCTTGACCCACGCGGACCACGAAGATGAACATTGCAGTTGAAGCTTCGTCGGCGGAATCACGTGGAACCGCATGGGATCCTATAGCGTAAAAGTAGAAAGCTCGGGGAGAAAACCTTGAAAAAGATTGGCGAGGAGAAACCCGTGTAGCGAGAGATAAGAACATCAGTCTGGCTCGGCCAGCATATATAGGACATAATGTATGCGAGCAACAATAAAGGAATACATTGAATGAACTCACCAGTTCAAGACCTCATTTGCATTTTGGTAGTTGGGAAATAATTGTCCTAATATTCCTAGGAGAGTAAATTCATAGGAATTGAAAGCGTCCCGATTGAGTCATATGCATTCCATTGATACTTTGCTTCCAGAGGTCAGATGGCCCAGAGTAGACAAAAGTAAACTCGTCATCACGGCTGTCGGCTTGAACTTTCACTTGGGGCAGCTTGCAAAAACTGGTAATGATAAGGGTAGGTATATGAATGTGGACATATACGGACTTATCAAGCTAAGCCAGGCCTGAGTCCCTGCATTGGCAGTCCCTAGCGATCCCAGCTCCACAAATCCATGCCTAATAAAATAAATCCTCCTTTTTTGATGCTTTCCTGCAGGCGGCCCGAATCACCATCGGCTCGTAGAGGGTCAAATTGATGCAGGCCAAGTGAGGCATGCAAGCGGAAAATCAGCAGTGACCAAAGAGATTAATAGATCGAATGATGACTTGTAATAAGTAGCCTTAAGAATGCGGTCAGCAAGGGATGCGAACCTTGAAAAGGGCTGGCCCGGCGCCCATAAGTCGTTGAGGATCCAAACAGGGCGAAAAGCAAGCTTGCATCACCCCTTTGCTTGCTTAAGGGAAGAAGCAAGCGTACGTCGACTTGGCGGGAGGGCCGATCAGCGCTTGAATCGGCGGGACCCGGGATCGACGACTCCAGCCAGCAGCTCTTGAGCGGGACATGCACGGGATGGCGCGTTTTCGGCTTACGGCTTTATGAGTGAAGCGACTCTAGTTCTTGAGTATGGCCGGGAAAAAGTTATCCACGGCGTGCAGAGGATGAAGGGCAGTCCGAAAAAGTCGACCACGTGCACCAAGAAGAGCCCGTCGGCGTCTAGCAGAACAAGATGCCAATACAGCAGTTATGGTTTATAAATATGAGAATATATAAGCAACAAAAAGAAGGTAAGCATGATAGAAGATAGTATTGGCGAATCGACCCGTGCAAGAAAAAAACATACAACGATGCGTGAATTTCCAAGTGGCCGAGGCATTCGGACCAAACTCCGGTCCCGGGTTACTATACATCAGAGTTTCTACCGATGCACAGGAAATTCGGATTAAACTTTGAGTAATTACTTCCGGTCAAAGGATTCCGCAAATAATGTCAAATCTAACCGTTGATCTGGAATCGACCCAGTCAGGTATAGGAATCCTAGCCGGGTTGATGCGGAATGCGATTGTCGATCTCTAGATAAACACGATTCTACCAACCCTGCGACATAATAAAAGATTTTTTTATATAAACTAGATGCATGATATTTAGGAGTTCGTTATTATATATAATTTTAGTTGTATGTGAAATTTGATTTTGTATGTGAAATTTATTTGCAGCTGACTTTATATGGTGCAATTTCTACATCCATGGTACTATGTGGATTTCTGCAGTTAACAGCTTCATTAAGTAGAATCTGTTTTATCTTAGATTTCGTACTGCTATGATAGAAGGAACTTTAGTTAACCTGCGTAAGATGGTACCGTGGAAATTCCAGGGAAGCTGATGGGAAAAATGAGAGAATTTTGGAAAGAGCTGCATGGCAGGATAGTATCAAGATTGGAAGTTTGGGAAGTGTCTTGGAAATTAGAGGGTGGAGTGGATTAGCAAACTCTTGACTCTATCTTAAAGGGGAAAATGCAGGCAATTTGCGGAAAGAGCATTTGGTTCTATTTATAAGAGTAAGGGGAGATATTGAGAGTGCAGCATTCTGAGTAGGTTATTAAGTTAATGAGTAAATACATTAGAGCCTCAGGGAGAGAGAGGTAATAGAGGGAATCAGTGAGGGATGTGGCGAGTGTCGGAAGAAATAGATTTAGTTTTATCTAGGAGTAGATCAACATGAAGCCAGATTTTCATATTAAGGAGCTTGATGCAAGTCATAGAGAAGAAGGATCTACGCGTATAGTTTTAGTTTGTACAAATATGATACAAGGTCACAGAATGAGAGTCTATTTTGAAGTCGGTATTGGAAAAACATTAAGTAACAACTAATTAAGTAGAATCTATTATTATTATTAAGGATGATCATGTATGCTTGGCGATAGAAAGGAACTTTGGGTGCTGCACGTAGATCCCGAGGCCTGAGTAAAGTCGGGGAAGCTGATGGGAAAAAATGGTGGAGAAAGCTTGTAGCTTCAGGATGGTATCCCGATTGGAAGTTTGGAAGTGTGCTTGCTTGGAGAGTGGGGGTGGAGTGGTTAGCAGGCTCTTGAGGCTGATTCTGAGTGTGAGAGCAATTGGGAGGCCCGATCACGGAGAATTTCTATAGCAGGTGGGATTTCACATTAGGGGGATGGCCTTGGGCATCGCATTTACATCTTAATGGATGGGTCGTAGTTATATGCTGGCCCGGAGAAAAGAGGCATTGTCACATAGGTGTTCCTATTGTTTGGAAGTAGGGAGATGTTAAGGTGCCCATTTATCATGAGTGGATGGGGTATTTAAGTTAATGGAGTACAATGAAATTTAGAGACAATGGAACCTTTAGTTTTTCGCGAGGAAAAACATGGTTTTAAAAATATATAAATATTATTAGAGATATGTATGAAGGCCAGGAGCGATTCACGGTAATTTTACACCCAAGTCTAGTGGGAGATGAAGGAGAAGTGGGAAACTAGAGGGTGAAGTGTGCCTAAAAGAAACGGTATTTTAAGAAGCGTCTGGAGAATTCCGATGCTTGGGATGATAGGATGATTCAGATTGAAGATGGCGAGCCCGTACTTACATTACAGAATGGATTTGGATGGTTGGAATGGAAGTCTGTAGGTGTTATATATGATAAAAGAAGATGCCTATAATAAAGTAAAAGGGGAAAATTATAGGGCCAGTAGGATTCGGCCGGTAGTACTTATCAGGAGGCGGAGTGTTTGGGCAGCCCTAAAGAAGTTGACCTTCTTATATCGAGATGATGAGTGTAAGAATGGCGGATCTTTTGCAGGTGGAATGAGTGGAGTGCATCCTAGTGGACTTCACTAGATCGAGAATGAGCATGCTTAAGCCAGAAGGTCGTAAAACAGGTGAAAATAAGAGAAATAAGGAAGGGCGTTTAAAGGTGGATTTGAACCACAGTCTGGCCCAGAGCCTGCGAGGTACTCACCGTTGGAAATGTGATAGTTTAGTTGTAGAAGGTAAGAAGAGGGGTAGAAGGTAGGCTGGGATTCACGTGGGAGAGAGGTAGTGCTCCAGGAACCTCTCGTATATTGAATATTAGGCAGATCTTGCTTTTTGTGGGCGACATGGGACAAAGAATCCATATAAGAGCCCGCCTAGTATAGGATTCTGGAAATAAATTCATTGTAATTTATTTTATTTGACACTACGTACATTTAAGCACAACTTTAATACAGCGAGATCTTTTTTATACAACGTTCCATTCTATATAAGCTAGGGTATGGAGAAACACTTTTAGAAAGTAAAGGGAACTTTAGGTTAGAGTAAGAGTAAGGCGGAATATATACTTGGCTGTAATTTTTAGTGTCCCAAGTAGGAGAGATGAAGGGAGAGTGTGCAGAGGGGGTGGTAGTGCTTTTAAAGTTAGCAGATTTAAGTATTTAGGTTCCGTACTTCCGGGATGATAGGATGATAGATGAAGATGTAACCCATAGAATGAAATTTGGATGGTTGAAATGGAAGTCTTGCTGGGGAGTGTTATAGCGATAAAAAGATGCACAATAAAGTAAGAAGAAGAATTCTATGGGGCGGCTGATTGGGCAGAAGCCCATGTACTCTGAGGCTTGAGTGTTGGAAGGCTGACTAAGGATTCAGCTATGCTCCAATAAGATGAGTGTAGCTGAAATAGGAAGGATCTTAAGGTGGATGAGTGGTCATGCAATTGGAATAGTCGAGAAATAGACATACTCAAACGAAGGTACATATTGCGCCAATTGAAAGATAAAATCACGAAGGGCGTTTAAGATAGTTTTTGAACCGTGCAGTGGGGGCCAGGAATGCTCCCAGTTAGGAAATGTGTGTAATTTTAGTTGTAGAAGGTAAGAAGAGGGTAGAGGTAGGCCTGGGATTCACGTGGAGAGGTAGTGTCTAAGGACCTGCGTATGTTAGATATTGAAGCTAGGATGCTGGCAGTGAGGCGGCGTGGGGAGCCAAGTCCATATAGCGACCAGCCTGAGTATGGGATTCTTAGATAGAGGTGCGGCTAATTTTATTTTATTTTATTTTCCTTCGTTAGCCCTGGCAAACTTTGTGTGCGTGGGAATAACAACACACAACATTTCCATTCTCTTTATAAGAATTTATTTGTTATTAAGTATTATTTATTTATTTATACGGTGCCATATTTCATCTCTTATGAATTTTAATTTTATGCTTCATCTTATTTCATTGATTGGGGAAGCGGCGGCGTATCTTATTTCATATTTGAGGAAGCGTGAGGCGGAGGAATCCCAGGTATAGCCGACCCATCCCAGTATGGGATTAAGGCTGATTAATGTTAGTACCGGCATGTTTTATCTTGGGAACAGGATTCAGGCTGATTATTTATTGTTATTTATTTATTTTATCTTTTAGAGCATTACATTAAGCAAGTGGGTCAAGGTGGTCCAGGCAGAGAAAGGGCCAATACCAATATACAAACTTGTAGGGCCTTGAAGAGTGGATTGGTTAATCTTGTGGAATTCACCAGCAAGGTCACTTGTTAGTGAACAATGAAGAGAACTAACCTCTGCAGCTTCCTAGAGACTTCTAGGATGAAAGCTTACTTGAACCTTTTGTTCCTCTGTACCTATCTTTGATTTTAATTTCCATGTTAATGCGACTTCTATTTGCAGGATGGCTACCACACTTTGGCATTCTTGGACCTTCCTGCTCTTGATCATCAAGCGCCCATATACATCACTTGACTTGTATATTTCCCACTTCCAATGTAATTCTCAGGTTTTGGCTTGCTTGCGAAGAAGAGGATTTAAAAGGATCCCTTCCTGAGATGCTGCTGGATCTTCTGCAAAAGGTGATCTATTTTGCCTATGGAGCATTTAATGTCTGTAAATGTGGCCTGAATTTAGATTCCTGCAAAATGGGAATACTATTGTTTCCCTATAAGTTTATGCTGACTCTTGAGTTTCTACTTTGGCCTTTCCTAGCCAAGCGGTTACATATTTGATTTGTTCTCTTGCTTACTTCTTGTCAGACCTTGGCGGTTTTGTCTGGAGTTCACAGCCTAGGTAATCTAGCTTCTTGAAGAGGATTTGAGGAAAGAGATGATGAGTATGGCATAACAATAGTAATTTTGACACTAGGCTTATATTTCTTAAGGAGGTGAATTTGCTGCTCTTTGGTGATTGGTAAGTTATATTGGTTTTGTGAGGCATTAATGCCACGGGTGCTTATGCAGGCTGTTGCACAGGTCTTGCTATAGGGTTCCCTAGGTATTTAGATCACCAAGTATATACTCTAGCTTGCTTAAGCTATATTTACATGAATACATTGAGTGGACCATTGTGAGGAAAAACTTACACTACTCTAACTTGCTTAAGCTATATATTACATGAGCGCATTGATGGACTGTTGTAAGGGGAAATTTTGCTCTTTAAAGCTTGTGGTGGTATATCATCACACACTTCAAGGGAGTGCATTTTAGCTTCCTCAGGACCCCTCCACTAAGAAAGTAGTAATATCAGTTTACCCAAAGATTTACCCATATATTTTTGAAAGGTTACCTTTTTGATTATATTACCCATTACATGACTCAATTTCTGCTTTGCTGGTGGTACCAGGTCCACTTGTGAAGGGGAACGTTGGTTGGGATAGGGATAGGCAAGGTTGAACCTCCGCACGACCATAAGGTGAGAACTTGCCTTTTGGCCTGCGTTATCCCTCCCTTGACTTTGGAGGCGCTTGCGCCTTCGGGAGGCACTTGCAGCCCTTTGTCAAAGAGAACTTAGCACAATAAAGCTGAAGCAATAATGGTAGGAACTGGCTCCACAACCTAGGAAACTGAGCACTGTATTTTTTAAGCACTATCTCTTTTTTTAGAGCATGCCATCCAATTTGATAATCCACTCAAAGCTCAGTTCACTTGATACTTCCCTGTTTCCTTTTTCTTGTCCATATTTGAGAAATAATAGTTCACATGATCTTTTTAGGGGTCTCATATCTTTTATGATTCTTTTAATACTTTCCTCCTGGAATACTTTAGTGTTACGCATCTGTCCTGTTATTGTAGCTTTATAAAATGGACTCTCATTGTTTAGGTGTCATGATGATATCATTTGATCGCATAAAGATGATCATCGTTATTTATAACCTTCTTCTCATTGATGCTTGAGTTGCTGTTTGGGTTTCAGAAGCAACTTGGCAGAGGCTCAACAATTTAACTATGGCTTCTAGTTGCCATAGAGCATTGATACCAAAAATAATAATTAATCCCAAATGGATTTAACCATTTAGTTTCCATCAACAGGAGTTTCTATTTGCTTATAGGAATTAAAGTAAATTATATATACTTAATAATCATTTTGAACTTTGGCAGTGTATGGAGGTTGCAAGGGAGCTGGTTAGAAGGCTGTTGTTAGAAGATTTTTGTTTTGCTAGAAATAAAGCGTATGTGATTATTTAGGGGGTTTTGAACAGATGTTATGTTCATTATTTTAGAGAGTGTATATTAAGTTCAAAACTTAGATTTCTAGGTGAAAAAGAACTGGCATATCCTCATTTTTTCTCTTTTTTTCCCTGACTGAGTGTCTTGGCGCATACACTTTCTCCTTTCAGGGAGCACCACAGAGCTCTACTACAGAGCTGCACGTCAGCTTTAGGAGCACTCTCCTTTATGCTTGAAGGGCTTAATAAGAAGCAGCATGCATGGGGCACACCCTGTGTCCCCTGGCGAGGAGTGGGAGCATTAGAACCACAGAGCATATTTCTTCCCCTTTTCCCGCTTTCCTCTCCCGCACTTGCTTTGCATATGGGAGGGCTTTTTGTCGCTTCAGGAATCCATAACAAAGTCTGATAGAAACTCACCTCATCCCTTGCCAGTGCACGACCACAACACTTTTTCACATTCTTATAAATGTCACCACCTGTAATGCTGGTTTTGAGGGAACTAGAGTTGATCTCTCTTGTACTTTTAGTTATAAATAAAACTATGGAACTTGATTTGTTGTATGTTGATTTGGATTATCTTAGAAACCCGGCGCTTTTAGAGTGAAGTTTTGATAGTCTCTCTGGCTTTTATGTATGTATAATTACTTTGTGGTTTGTAGAAATCCTTCTTACTATTTTGTCCACTTGCCCTTAGGTGGGTTTGTATCTCTTTTCGTTCAATTTTAAGCACTTTGTTAACTCCAACTTTGGCAACACGGCAACACTTACTCCAATCACATTTCTCTACCTCCATTACTTTTTTCCAGCGCTTTTGCCCATGTACTTATAGTGACCCAAAGGAGGTTGGTCAGTGATTGATAGAGCCAGTGTCATGGATTCTATTCCAATTCGCGACACCAACATTGGTAAAGAATGAAAAGAAATCTTGAGAACCAGCAACCACATACACTTCTGATGATCATCACCCTTGATTGATCATCACGGTATATTTATAACAATCAACATCCCCAGGTTTACACCCTTTCTTTTCCATCTCATCGAAGAAGTACCCCTGAAACATCCAAATTTCAATACGCCTGAACTTAGCCCGTCCAATGAGGTTGGTACAAAATGGATAACCCATCAGATTGACAACCAACATTGTATCCATGTAGTTCAAAAGAGATGGTCGCGGCGAGAGAGGTGGCTTGCGTAAGTGGCGGCGGAAATGCGAAATTTCGGGCATCGAGAGGCATGCGACCGCCTCTCCAAAGAGAGTGGCAGCTTAACCAGCGGGGAGTCAAGGTACGCGGAGGAGCTCCCACGCAGCAGGACAAGCGAAGCGGTCGGGGATCCCCGGCTTGACATGTCGATGGCACATCAAGCACCTACATCCCTCACGACCTCCGATCTTTACTTCTTGCATGCTTTCCGGGATGGCGTTGGAAATCTCAATGATAATCCGAGGGGATGTTTGTAGTGATGATGATATTCTAGAAAGCTTTCCTTCCCAGAAGTATCCGCTTTTTCTCACCGGTACGCATATTTGGCCATTATACTCTGATTTAGAAACTATCAGGTTTTGTATTTATCTTCCAAAGTTTAAGGAAATGATACTGAAGAAGAGCATACACGGAGATTAAGCTATTGGCGATGACAATACCAATATCAACTTCCTCCAAAGGATCATGAGTGCCACCGAGGTATCACTCTTGCTTTGGGAGATAATGCCGCCCAATCCCAATTTCTCTTGAATTTGTCACATAATCCCCATGAATTAGAAGTGGAATATTAGGCTGCGGTGCGAGCCAGGACATATTATATAGATGCTTTGAGGATTCCTTCATCATCCATTGAATTCTAGCAACCCTTATCACGGCGGAGAGGCCGCTTCATGATTCCATTGGAATGTCGAGGGTTCATTGTGTGAAACTATGGTTGTGCGATGCACAGGAGTTTCCCCACCGATTCAAATTCGTCCACCTTCTTTGGGTATATTGTTGCAGGCTTGCCTTTGCGGCTTTCTGCTTTCCACTAAGCACTATTCTCATATCTTTCCCTTCCACCCAGTGTCCATTATCTTCTCTCGAGGTACGGTGGTTGCTTCCCAACTCCATTCGACAGCTCTCCTGCTTTCTTACATCCCTTCCTCTTACGGAGTCGCTTCCAAAGGAACCGCTTAGCCCGCTTTGTACTCACACAAGGGTTTCGGTGAGGAATGATCTTGAGGATAAGAACAAGAGGCTAGGGATTCCTCCTACTTTTCATTAGGTTGACCTTGGTGACTGCTTTTCTTTCTCATTTGGTACTTGAAGTCAGGGGAGGTTTGATGTTAGGCTTGAAGCCCATTTGGGCGCTTGATTTATGTTTGGGCCTTCATATGTGTGTTTCAAAGACATTCCATATTCAATAGAGTAAGTAAGTTTGAAGTGCTGGCATTCTTTATTTACAAGCGTGCATCCAACTTTTTTATATGTTCTACACTCTAGTAGCATGTTAGGGGAATTATTTAGTGGAGCAAAAAGCTCTATAACGTACAGCAGCGCCTACGCATGAGAGGGTGCAAATCCAGGTCCACTTTTAGCATATGTTTCTTCCTACCATCGTTATTTTGCAACATTCCTGAAAAGCTTACTATACAGCACGAGAGCAAATCAAAGAGCACTCACTTCTTAGCAATTCGGGTCCAGCGGAAATGCAGGAAGCCAGTACATTAATGAATCACGAAGGGGAACACCGCCACAAATCGCTGTTGCACCGAGAGAGAGGCTGAAATCCCTTCTTAAGGGCAGTCCAGCTTTGCGCCCCTCGATCCACATCCCCAATCAGCGCCTCAACTTATTGGCCAAAGGGGCGGTCGCAGCCTGCATCGCACCAGTGCGATTCCACATCAATCAACACTCAACTTGTTCAAAGCAACATCTGTATCAATTAATCTACAACATTTGATTGATTTACCATAGTCTATTTCCATCTCCTGATCATTGCCACCTTCCAAATCTCGATGCTCCACGGACGGATGAGTATCCCTCATATTAGCATTTCTTTGTGATAGTAAACAAATTTCACGTCCACTCCTCACTTTGTTGGCTCTGCACAGTTGTAATCTGAGAAGTCACATGACCCTGCGCATAGTTTCCTCATCCATACCTGGCACACCTTCCATTAATCCCAAGCTATTCCTCATATCCGCTTCCAATATAATCCAAGTACGCCTTTCTAATCCCACGATTGAGGGAGGTCGGAACCTCGGCGACCCACGTCCAGAATTCCGCGGCCCCTTCCCCCTCTAGTTTTATGTTTGATATTGCAAGCCTTTTTCGCGTGTCTTCTGCCACTGCACCCTACAAAAAGGGTTCCAGCGGTCATAGCTTGTCTGATGTCTCCATTCGAGCTAAGCGCCTTCTCTTCCACGATTTTTTGAGCCCATCGAATCTGGCGGTGGCTTTCATCTTCCATCCCACGGATCCTGCATGCGTTTGTTCCACACCGTTGGGTACATTCGCGTAGGAAGAAGCTTTTACTTTTTTTGAAGTACCTACTGGGCATTCATCCGGGTTGACCACCATAATCTGTTTGTCTTCCTTTGCATTTTCACACCTTTGCGAGGTGTTATTTGTCTTCGTGTTCTTACGTGTTCTCTTGGGTGAGCTAGATGTAGTATTTCCAAAGAGGAGGCTTTTAAGGCATCCCTCGGTCATGCTCCTTTTCCCTTGAGTCAAGGAATCCATCGACCCGGTGCAGCGTCCAAGTCAACTTTGGCTCCCATTTTGCTTTGTGGCGGACGGCATGCCGGCCCGTAATGACCAATAATGCTGCCACATTTACTCGCGAGAACGGTGTAGAGCGAAAGGTCACTTAGCGCATGACCCCGGCGAGCGTAAGAGCGTTGATAGCAAGATGAATGAGCCGTTTTTAAGCTTTCGGTTCTACTACTTTTCAAGGGATTTCACGTTTCTACATCTATCTCAATGCACTTTTTGCAGCACATACTTTTGCACGATGTTACCTGTTTTGACCCAACTTCTCATCAATTTTCACCATAATCCCAAAAGAAACTACGCCAAGCGCATCTCTAGATTATCCATTATTGTCTAGCATTCCGTTGGGAGGTGATGAAGTTGTATCCCATAAGACAACGGTACGTTAATCTTTCAAATACCGGGGTTGGGAAGTTCTCTCGCTTCCACTGAGAGATCGAGGATGTAATACCATTTCCAATTGGCCCATCCAAAGAGCCCCTCAAGAGAAGATTTTGTCACCATACTCCTCAGAGGAGCATTTAATTAGGAAATACGTTTGGCGTAATGTCAGAAGGTAAGGATGAGGAAAGCTCTCAGAAAGTACTCCAACTGGGCGGAACTGGGATACCCCAGAGAATGAAATCAAAGAGGGTGGGGCTGCTTGCACTTGAAATCGAATGTTAGCATCTGGAGGACCAACTTTCATACTTTCATGAGCACGGAACTCTTGCGTCTTCATCTAAAGAAGTAAACTACTGGCCTCATGCCAAGGCGGCCATACATTAAACGCGCTTTTTCCAAGGTAGGCCACATGCGCGCGTGACCCGATTCCCTCACTGGCGTAGGCTTGGATTGGCCGAACTTTACATTTGCCCATGAAGGGCAAAGGCCTCGCTCCATCATGTAAGCTCCTAGGCTTCCAGATGCAGGTACGCACAAATGAGGTAGGAACTTCAGAGTTACGGGGAACATGAACCACAATCTTGAGGTCCCCTTTTTTGCTCTTCAGCTTCTCAGGATGAGAGGTTTATTTGCGATTGGTGGCATCTTCTTGAAGCCGTTGGGGGTTGCCACCACCTTGCCACACGTAAGTTGGGGAGAAGCGCTTTGAAAACTGCTGATTTTCAGCTACTTTTGGTTAGGCACCTTTGCCCGTGCGATTACGCCCTCACACCGGAAATCGCGCCACCGGGGAGACTCTAGGTTGGGTTCATTCTTTCAATCAAAAGAGTAAGCTCATTGTTTAGCGGTGATAACAAAAGCCAATTCAGACTATTTTGCATTTGGGATAGCGAGATAGCTTAATGCACATTTAGCTTCTACAGCACTGCACACGGGATGGATTACGGCTGCACGCTTTATTTCCAGCACTGTAACCTAACTTCATGAATTTTTCCTGCTTTTTATTTTTTACTGAGCTAACTTATTCATTAGTCTACTTAATTTCCCACTCCTTGTGCTTAGGTATTCATGGAGTCAAAGAGTCCCTAAAGCACATCTGACAAAACAGCCAAGTGTCAGTTGCTTATCAGGTGAACCAGAATCCGTTTTCTAAATGCCCAGGCCCCTATTCATCCCTTCTCTCGAACTCCTATATATAAACCTGTCCTCAGCTCCCTCCAGATTTCTTCCGACGCTCTCCGTCCCTTGCTACGCACTATACTTCTGTACGCGATTTTTCCAAGTTTTGATTTTCCGAGTACATCTATTTCTCTTTTGTCTTGCTCTCCGCATTATATTTTTGCACTTGATTTGTGGATTTGTTTTTGGTTTCTTCTCTGATCCTATTCACGAATTGGGTAGTTTTGTGGTCATAATCTAAGCGATTCTAGGGTTTCGAAGGATGTTCTCCTGGCGCTTTTTGAGGTTTCCATCCCGATTTATAGCATCGATTTAGGTATTTACTAGATTCTTTTGCAGGATTCCATGCGTTGGCATGCGATTTGGTTTTTGCTTGTTTTGAAGGATGGAATTCAAATATTTGTAGTTTCAGTTGCCTAGGGTTTGAAGAGATTGGGTCGTATAGAAGTTCGTCTTCTTGTTTTTTTTTGTTTATTTAAATTTATTTTTCAGGAACTTGTTGATCTTTTTACAGATTTTGGGGCATCTAAGGGAATTAGCTGCTTGGTTTCTCACTGCAAATTTTTGTCTGATGATCAGACTTCTTGAGATAGGATGTTTGGGAATTCCTTTTGTATGTGTTTTGGATTATGTTTTGCTAATTGCAACTGATCTATATGTTATGCACCAACTCCAATTTAAATCCACTTTTTACTAAGTGAAATAGAATTTACACAAATAATTCTTGGGATTTTATATGTGCCACTGTAAAATACATGGATTCACTAATTACGCATACTGATGTCTGTAGAACTTCCATGGAGACCCCCACTCTCCTTAAGAGAGAAGTTAGATGAGAACACTATATTTTACAGTATGTTATTTTGCATTCTTTTGAGGCTCTCCTATCTCACTTAACTATATTATTTTGTGGTCCCATCAAATTTTGATTAGGAATTGAATTTCTTGGTTTGAAGTTTTTTATAATAAGAATGACTATACAGAGTTTCAATATGCATAACTTTTGTCAGCCGGGAAAGAATGAACAAGATGATACTATATGATGGTTTAGTTTATATTCTTTTGACTTTTTCCTATAAGTACCTTGTATGCATTCATAAAACATTTATGTTTTACATTTAGGTTTGTTTAAATCTAAAGCTTCAAGCTGAACATCTTTCTTTGTAGGGAGAGATACTTGGGGAACTTGAATTTTTAAGTAATAGTTGAATACATGACAATCTCTGTATTTCTTTTCACCTAACAAAGCTGATGATGATTTGTAATTAAAGGTTATCCTGCATTGTGGCCTACTTGGTAGACTAAACACACTCAGCTGAATAGCCGAGGATTCAGCTGTATTTGGCAAATTGGAGTGTAGTTTTGGATTGGGGAAAACACTTACATGATTTGGATCTCAGTCTTAAGAGAACAAGCTGATATTATTGAAACTTAGCCAAGTTTTCTATCTCCTATCTGCTTGACTGTCTCTGTCAAACTCTAGCACAGCACACCTTTTTCTAGAAGTTGGTTAGCACTTTTTTTTCTGGATTTATACTGGTTTATAAGATGGAGTGCAAGGAGCCATGTTTCACCTCCCACTTGGCAGAAGTTATTTACAATGTACACGCTTTCTTGTATAAAGTTGCTACATCCTGCTTTAACTATCTTTACTTAAGATGGGTCATAATCATGCCTTGACTACTTAATTGGAGTTTTAAAGGTTGCCTATGTGGTTTGATGGACATTTTATTTTACATTTTACTGTGGGGCGTTTAAAAGTTAAACATATACTACCTTCCTACAATAGTGATCCAAGATCCATCTTTGGGAAGCTGTACTGCACCTGAATGTTTAATGTTTGGCATCTATGAGTAGAAAGAGAATTGATATAAAAGTTTGTATATGTCTTCCGTTTTCTTGTTTCCTTCCTCAAAGAGAGGAAAAGCTTGCAAATTAGATTTAGAGGTGGCATGCGCCAGCTTTGTTGTTAGATTGTTTATTAAAGCTAACCAGACTAAGCATTAGATCAGGACAGCTCAATCTATGAGCCACAATGATTGTCATACATAAACTTATAAGAATTGGTAGGTACAAAATTTTTATCTCACCGTTTAGTCCTTTTAAATTTTAGGATTCATCATTCATACTTTCACTTGGTTTTCCCTCTTAATAGTTCATGCTTATTCTCATTACACATCATTTTTGCACCAACTCAGCTTTTTGTTTATTTTTGCTTTGTATGCTTTTGCTTGTTTAGCAGTTATTCCAACTTTGCACTAAGCAATGGGAAGAGAAGTCAAGGGGGCAAGAAAGCCACCTCCCAAGAAGAAGAATGGGACAAGCAGTGTGACTACAGGTTTTCTATTTGCCCATTCCTGCAATCATGGAAGCGAAGTGTGGAATGCGCATGTAATGCATGAGACACCTTAACTTATTAAAACACACATCACTGTATATATTGTGGAGGAAGAAAGGTTTAAACTTTTATTTTATTTTCAGTGACATAGAAGGGAATTTGATTGGTAGAAGCTACATGCAGGATTTGCCAAGAAAGTTTCAGCTTTACCCCTACCGTCACCGGTATGTGTCAATACCTGGTGATTGTATAGTCTCCCTAGGAAGAATTTTACTTTCTAAAAGAAAGCTTAGTAATTTCAAAGTGCATTAGTCCTCTGATATTTAAAAACAGTTGCTTGTTGGCACATGAGTGTGCAAGGATCATTCCTGTCCCGATGCTTCTTAGATTACCGCGGATAGACTTTGTTTGTCACATTACATGTTGGTCCAAAAAATCTGCAGAACTATTATAATTGTGCATAGATCTAATTTTTGCTCCGATCTTGATAATGGGACCATTTTATGCCCAGTCATGCTGAAGAGGTATTACTTAGGAAATAGTGAGATATATTATAGGAAACTATGTGTAGGTTGCCTCCCTTGAACATTTCTAAATGTGGCAGTTGGATTTTTTTAAGAGTTCCACATTTCCCTTCTTTTGTATATATATTTTGGAAAATTACTCCATTTTTATTACCCCATCATCCCCTTCCTGCAGCTAGTTTTATCCTGGATTTGTCAGAATTATTAGCTTTCACTGCTCTGAGTACATCTCATAACTATGAACTTTCAAAGAAGTTGTATTTTATGAGATTATACTAGAATTTAAATATGTTTCTCTTCTTTTGCAGCACTAACAGAACCCAATGGACATGTGAGTGCTCCTGAGCAATGTTATAACTTGAGGTTTAAGGAAAATTACTGAACATGCATGTTTTTTTACTTGCACGGAATACAGTAGATGGATAGGACGACAGGTGTGAGGCAGAGTCAGCAACCTGGAGAGATGAAAGTGCAGCCCTAAGCATCCAGGGCTGATGGATGATGTGGTGTAGTTTGCTTAATACTAATGATGAGACTGTGATATAAAGGTGTGCTTATATGAGATATCTATTGGCATTAAGCGGAGTTGAGAAGTGATCTGAAGATCTCTATCAAGTTGGAATATATGCAACCTCTGCAGAGATTAGCCTATGTATTGTGGCCAGTTTAGATTTTCTTGAACTGGTCGAAGATATAGAAAATAAAGAACTTGACAGCCATGAAACAAACAGTTCAAATTGTCTTCCAAGGACATGTTGACCAGACAATACTATTTTATTATAATATAGCTTAAGTTTTACTTGTTTTCGAAATAAATGTGGACAGAAGATCCCATTTTAAACCCCTTGAGTCTCTCAATTTTTTTCTAGAGATACAGGGACAACTCTTCTTTTAGAAAATTATTTAGATTTTTATTATTATAAAGGAGATTTTTCTTGCTTAGTTGTTGAGAAACTAAATTGAATTATAACCTAATTAATATTTCAAGAGATTGTTACATTGTAGAAGAAATAAAATATCTATATAAAAAGTTGTTGGGGAGGAGTCCACCAAGAGGCCCCGCTTGAGGAGGCAACTTGACAGAGGATGGATTGGTGCCCATGTGTGCCTTCGCGGGCTACAGTCATTGTGGGATTTTGGATTCCAAATTTGGCTTCAAAGGTGATAAAAATTGCATTTTGGCCCTTCTAGAACTTCATCCCATCGCACACAGAAGAGGAGCATGTGGAATCAGTAGTTGACACAAGTAGGATTTGCTACCACCATTTTCCACGTAACATCCAGTTGCATCTAGTATTAATTCCACTAACGCGGATGATTAGCTGGCTGTGGGGCTGGGGTATCTGGCCCATATATTGATAACAAAATTTGGAGTCCTTAAAAATAAGGTAGAATTTCTTAGCTAGGCCCTCATAAGAACTTGCCATACTATGGGTACATTTTTTTCTTCTTTAATTCGCATAGCTCCATAGAAAGTTTGGATTCTATTATATATTTTTTTGGACATGATGATTGGTTTTCAATTCTCTATACGATTGTAAATGTTTAATGCCTAAATCTCATGTGGCAAGTTCAATTGTGTTTCACCTACTCATGTATGGTAATTAAATCTTCCATCATAGGAATATTAGCATTTAAATGTTGAATAAGATATATCATTTTTGTTGTAGCAAAATTGAAGCTTAGAAGTTTATAAACTATGTCAAAATTTTATGTAGGCTTAGTCTAGAAGTCTATACTGCTCTTCTGTTGTTCTTAATTGTCAACGAGATTGTCTCTTTGGATTGTAGTGCATTGAGTGCCAAAAGAAGTCAAATCCCTGCAAAGAAAAGAAAAAGAAAAAGAAAAAGAAAAACCAACTGAGATATACCCACTTAATTGAGTAACTGCTTTATGTTTTATTAAATGTCAAGTAAGAGGTAGATTACCGTCAATCGCTATGTTCGATATGCAATGCGCGGCCGATCAACCCAAATTATCATAAGAATATTTTATGATAATAATATCGAGGAAAGAATGACAACAATTATCTCTTACATAAATACAGATAACTGTTGCTTAATTACATTTTGGAAGAATCACAACAAAAATCAGAAATTATTTATTGTTTTATAAATTTATTCCCTAATTATTTTGGCTTTATAACCAGACACTTGTTTTTCCATATTTTTTGAGGCGTTTTTTAAGGTCTCTCTAGTAGTGAGATTCCAACAAACATTAACTCCACTAATAGAACTCATTTTTTATTCATTTAAAACACATTTCTTACTTAGGAGATTTTATTTTAGTTTTAAAATAGATTGTATTTTCACTTACTATAAATCATGTATTTACCACTAAGTGTAGGAATTTTCCACTGTAGTAAGTCCTATTATTCCAGGTCCAGCTAATTAGCCTTATGGAAGCATTTGCACTTATTCCCTTTTCTTAACACAAGTTTGGTGTATTTCTGTAATCCCTATTCCTACTTGACTGCTTAAGCATGCCTGGGTTTTGTTTTGTGTGCACCCATCTTGGGGTCTCTGATTGCTTTGGGTACATTAAGAATCTATATTCCTCAAGTATCAGGCAACTTGGACCATGATCAGTCCAAGTTTTTGCTCTTTTAGCAAACACATATATCTACTAAAATACACTATATTTTTTTTACATTTTTGCTCTTTTTACTTAGCAGTAATTTTCCTCTCTCTTTCCTTCCATGTGCAATATGTTGGATTTCTCAAAAACTTTGGATTAATTTTTTTCCCTTCTAGTCAGAAGCATGCTCCAAGTAAAATGTACAACCACATAAGTAAATTTTGGGGATAAATGAATTTGCTTTAAAGAATAGCTTAATCTCTACCTTGGTATTCCGATATTTTTATAGGTACACAAAACTTTCCTTGAAATTCATATAGTTTTGCTTTAAGATCATATTTTATAAATCATTTCTAACGGAAGATGGATTATGTTTTGGGAGTAGTCAGAATTACTACTTATTTTGATTGAACATGGTTCTTGAACTTTATTTCTGTGATTTCAGCGTTACAAGATTAGAGGAAAAAACCATCTCTCTGTAGATTGAAGATAAAGATTGCATTTGACCTTTGAGCGGTAGTTCTTGGAGCCCTAAACACCACATTACTTCTTATTTTATTGTAGTTATCTTGACACTCTATGCTTTCTATTTATCCTTTGGATCATTTGATGCGTGTCTCAAGGTTCAGAAAAGCTGGAAGGTATGGTGAAAGTGTTTATTTTGATAAAGTGGATAAACCACATTTATTTTATTTCAAAGAAAAGGGTGGGTACACTAGAACTAGATATTGGTAGGTAGTTTGAGGGTCCTATATTGTGGACCAGACACCGCTTGAAGTCGCACTTAGGTCCTCTTGAAATGCAGAAATGTCTCTCCTCGTGATAAGGAGGAGTCCGAGTCAGGGCTCATCACGTCCTCAAATTAAAACTACAGGGGTCCTCAGATTCTTTGCTCCTCCCGAGGAGGGTATCAAGGCTATATGCGACCAAAGGTTCTTTAGTGGGTACATAGGCTTTTATTTGCTTCAAAGCGTGGGCGCCTTCAAACCATAATAGGCATAGGAAGTCTACTTGGCGTAGATGGAGATTTGAAATAAACCGTTATTTATTGTTGAAACATGGCGGTTCCTTTCTAACCAAATGTTTCGGGTAATAGCCATACAGCGAAGCGATTTGCTGCAACTAACTGCGGAGGTTTCTCTGAGTTTTTACGATGCGTATCGATGCTCCCACTTACCGCGAGGATCTTGTATCTTGTTAGGGGGAGACCATACCGATAGTGGTGCGAGTAAGGTGAGACCACTTAGTCCTGCTTGCGGCACTTATGGACATTGTGGCGGAGGGAAATAGGGTAGGTCGATGGTCTCCCTCCACAGGGTGTTCTTGAGGTAGCTTGATTGTATGCCACCTTTCTCCTTGCCAGTTTCTCTTAGCTAGGTTTTCCAGCGTTGAAAGTTTGTACTTCCACGGCAGCTAACTGGCCAAATAAGTTTAGCACAGGGGAAGGTACCTTTGTATGCCGAAGGAATGATGTCAGGAGGTGACTCTTCAAACCCCCATTGATTCGGAAGAGATATAGGGATTTGGTGAGAAATCTGGTTGCCAGGGGTGAGCTACGCCATTTCCTTTCGTCTCTTCTTGTTTGGATTCCAGGGAAAGGTGGCCAAAGGGTACTCTTGCTTAGCAGCACTTGGATCCAACTCTATAAGCCCCTCATGATAGGGGTCACTGGTTTTGAGCATAGCAGTGTGTTCCCGCTTGCACATGTGGACCCCAGTTGGTGTGCACTCTTGGATTGTATGAGTCCGGCTTTATCCGCGAGTGTTTGAAGCTCACGGGAATGATCTGCTTGGAGAGCTATGTCCGTTGATCCAATTGTATCAGTACCACTACTCTGGCTGATTCACTGTCCCCACGTGTCCATTCTACAAGTACTTTAAAAGGATTTTTTAAACTGCTATAAAATACTTTAAGAAACACAGACTTTTGTCTAAGGATAAACTTAATGAATCCTGTGGACCTTTATTGCTTTTACTATAAGATACTCTCATTTTGGATTTAGTTTTCTTACACCTAAATTGAGGTCTATTGAGTGCTCTAGCGAAGCATGCAGACAAGGATCTGATTTTTGTTTTAATCTTCTTTCTTTTTGTTTATATGCACTCCTGCTGCGAGTATTGATTGTTGGCTAAGATTGACTGACAGATGGTAGATCTGAGGCCTAACTTAGTGATGATACATCTACTTATATGCCTTTATATGGTAGTTATTGTATTTCTTGCCGATCATTTTTGTTTCTTGTTGCTTGTGTGAAGGTGGGTTCAAACTGTTGCCCACTTTTGGGTGTGGATTTTTCTTCCTATTTGCATTGGGACTTTGAGGTTTTTCTTTGACAAATGCTTATCACATAGGGAAGAAATAAGTTTTCTAACTTAATTGTAGGAATATACTGCTAAATGTAACATCATACATTCAATCCTATGCATAACCGCCTTTCTTTTTCCTTATATGTATATTTTTATAGCTACTATAAATATATCAAACAATGATATACTCTAATTTGAGGCTCCAACTTAGTTAAAAACTTGTTGGATAGGACATGTTTGCTGTTCTAGGGAGGGCTACTTGCATACATATCATTTATTTTTCATGTTACTCGTACGTGGAGTCTAGAAGTGCAATGGTATGTCATGTTGACTTGGCATTTTATTTACTATTCTGAGGTTACATGTACTCATCTTTCTTTGCTATTATACTTACGCACTTGTAAGTATCAAATCCTAAAATGTACGAGAATCTTGACACATTTTATTGTTTGGCTCTTTCCTATCAATGTCATCTACAGCGAGTAGTAATGGTTTTTATCCGATATCCACAAAAATTCTACTTTGTCTTTTTCTGTTCTATGGTTGCAATTTATATCTCTTTTTTTTCCAAATTCTTACTTGGAAATTTTTGGAGGGAAGAAAGCTAACACTAAGTACTCTCAAAAGCTTGAGTCAAATTCCACTGTTAGAACTCTGTACATTCTTACCCAGGTTGAACTTTCACAACTGCTAATAATTGAAATGCATTTGAATTCAACCCTTAGAAAGATTTTTTTATCCCTAACTTACACTCTGTAATTCTTTCTGTTTGCAATATGTGAATTAGGTTAAATGCAATCATCCTACCAAGATTGGGGAAACTTGGAACTTATTAATGGCATGATCTGCTCAAAATATCAGATTAGTTGCACTGTTTGCGTGGCTGAAAATTTAGTATGCTTGGGAAACAAGAAGGTTTTTATAGTAATATATGGAAAAATGACACCGTTTCAACAAAGGAACTTTGATCTACGCACACCATTTTAAAATGCCACAGAGATATCCAGGGAATCAAAATTGTGAAACTAAACTGTTGATCTTGATTCTTGATGCTGAAACTATGTATTGAGAATTTACTTAGAGATGGACAGTGGGCACTTCGCATAAAATACTTTTCAACATCATGATGGAATTTCAACTTACCATTCATTTGTATTGCCACTACATTCAAATATATTCACTTAGTAATATAAATAAATATTTTTATAATTACAAATTTTTGCAAAATTTTGAGGGAAAAGGAGGCCCTTTCAAAACCTCAGAATCCTAATTAGTTTTTTTTTTTTTGGTTTTTTTAATATTTTTTAAAAATTTTAAATTAGACTCCTTAATTTCATAATTGTTTAAAAAGGGAAATTATTAAAATTTGATTTTTTTAAAAAAAATTATATTTTTTTACATGCACCCTTTTTAAAATAAGTAAAAATTCTATATATAGCACTATAACTTTACAGATCTACTTATCTATATAAGTTTGTTTTGAGTATAGAGTAGATTTGCATTTTGGTGTTTGTGGAGTATTAATGGGCTGACTAGATTTGCGTAATTGCGTATATGAAAGACCTATATACCTTATATATATATATATATATATATATATATATATAGAGAGAGAGAGAGAGAGAGAGTGGTGATAGGATGAGAGTCTTTGTAGGCCTGCATCCCACTATCACTTCTCTACTATGATAAATATATAAGGTAAAATTAGATATTATAGTTTTATAATGTTTTTTTAGATTTTATATTTGATTTATCTATATATTTTACAAACAATTTTGGAAATAGATATGTATACTTATGATAATTTTTTGGAGTATATGTATATTCTAAAAAGATAAGATAATCTAAAAGTACTTATATATACATATATAAAAAATTATTTAAAATATATAAATAAATCAATATAAATCACAAAAAACATTGCCATAAAACTATAATACATTTACTATATATATATTTATCATATATAATTCAATAGGTGATAGAATGACATGCAAAAGCCGTGCTTGATAGAAATCATTAAGGCACTTAAAATCCGTGTATAACACTTGCTTTTTTGAGAATTTGCTTCTTTTATTTTGATTCTGACTGGTAGTGTTGCACTTTGATTTTTGTTACCTGGAAATTTCTGCTTTGTTAGAGAAAGGTTATAAAAGAAGTCATATGCTCGTATATATTCATTGAATATACAGTGAGATTGACTTTATATATATATATAGGCTACAGTAGCATCTAGACACCAGAGATAAATAACCAACGATGTAGGGACTGAAACTAAGATATATATATAATCTAAACTATATCTAACAACCATATATATCTATATCTTATATATGAGATAATATATATCCATAACATGCCCAATCACAAAGCAAATTTGGGTGCGTTACCACTTGATGTTCAATCTACGTACTTGCTCTCAATCGAGAAAGGGTTTGAGCGGACAATAGTTGGGGGAAAAATTTACACAAAAGAAGCGCCAAGGGGTGCGGAACAGTAAGTAGCGGTCATAGTCTGCATAACATTACCTTGTTGAAAAAATCCTTCCGATGTTTTCAAAACAAAGAATGTGTTTTGTATATAGTACATTATTCGGAGGATCGAACTTTCCCTATTTTGTTGAAGCTTTAAGTTTCCCGGCCTTAACGCAACAGCCCGGCCAGAAGCTAAAAGGTGGGCCGGATGAATCCATCATCCGTTGAACACTTGGCCCCTTGGCAGAATCAATGGGGGACCACCGCCAAGAAGCATTACTGACCCGGAAACGAAGGGAAGGCTTTGAAGATGAATCGACCGCAGGCCCATCTACTTAGGAAGTAGTCCAACAGCGCGACACTTTAGGGAAACCCTGTGGAGGAGGAGGGCCCTTAAGAACAGAGCGCGTCCATGCTTAACAACCTTTTCATCTTTTATCAATCCCGATAATGGCGTGAATGTGCGCATCTTCCACTAATAAAAATATTTAGAAAAATACCTCCCAATTATATTTGTTTTACGTAGCATGGTTTTGAATTACACCGAAATCACTTTTGTTTTAAACTTTTCAAAAACCATCTCAAATTTTTCAAATGGCGTGTTTTCACTTTTTTGCTACACGCTTGCTGAAAGTGTGTAATGCTTCAACCGCCCAGCCCTCCCTCAGGATTTAGCCCCCTCCCTTTTGTTTCCTCTTTCAGGTCAATCACAAAATGCTTTTATCTTTCGTACTTGGCGCCCAGGTAGGCGAGAACCCTATATGGCGGCGGAAATCTAGGTCAGCTTGCCATGACCTCCTCATACTGCATTTTCTACGGTCTCTCCCACATCACATCCTCTCCTTTTCCCTTTCAGGGGCGTAGAAGGCCTTCCCTCCCGATGAACTATTGTCATTGCTGCCACGCCCACCATCGAGAATTGGAAGATCCCCTATTGGCCGTTAGCCCATAAAAATTGTGGCAAGGAAACTTTCCACTGGCCTGAGGCAAGATTTTCAATATTCTATGCATGCTTTCACGTTGAACAAAGAAAGGGCAACTACATTACCTTCATTATATTCATGGACATGAATTCAAATAAGAAACAACTTGTTGTTACGTATGCATGGGAACTCTCACGACAAACTTTTACGTCATTATTCAAGGGTAATAATCCGATCACCGAGGAATTACTTGCATTACTTTGGACTTGCTTAGCGCTTTTGGTTTGCACGGGCCAATTTTAATTTGTTTTAACTTTTGGAGTACCCAACGTTAATTTTGTTTCAGCGGGGGTTCTTGCTGGGGAGTTCACGGCGTAATTAATCCTGCATTGGTAGGCCACGACGGAATGGCCGCGTGGGATGCCATGTCACCCTCTCTTTTACAATAACCCCCTCACTCTTTTTACTTTTACCCTCTTTCTTCTTTTTACCTTTACCACTCACTTTCTGCTATAACCCACTTTCTTACGCCAAAGAGTTGCGAAGTATTCTTCTCCCATTACGAAATTATGAAATATTACTTACTCTATCCAAGGGGTTCTTCTCCATGCGAGCGCAAGTAATTACGGCGCTAGCTGAGACCATCAGCGAAGCCCCGAGTCGAGAAACCCTTGAAAGCCAGCGGTGAGGGGTAAAAGCAAGTGCGGAGGTTTTGGTGCATGATAGGTGAAATTAGGGGAGATAAGAGATTCAGTGGCCAGAAACACACCGAGTAGCCCTTGAAATTGTTGATTGGTATTACTTGATACTCCAATTTGTAGTTTACTCTCCCTTCTGCCCAGTAATATTTTAACTACTAAAAGGTAGTTTGAAATTACCTCTCAATTAGATGCTCACGGAAAAATTATCCAACTTAGTTAAGCTTAGAATTACTTAAATTCTCCATATATGTAGGACATGCAGTTGAGTTGGTGTATTTTACTATAGGATTCTAAGAGTGAGTTGGCTCTCCCAGTACATGTTCTTGGACCAAATTATCCAACTTAGATTAGCTTAGGTTACTTGAATTCCCATTATACATTGGGTCCTGTGGGTCAATTTGGTGTGTTTAAGCTTCTAAGAGTGAGTTGAATCTCCAATTACATACTCTTGGACCAAGAGGTATCCAACTTGAGTTGAAAGCAGAATTGTGGAAATTCTTCCTGTATATGTGGGGCTGCGGTCAATAGTAAAGGGTTATGTTTAGTTTAAAGTGATGAGAGGCAGATTTTTTCCATGTATGCCACATCTCTCTCTCTCTCTCTCTCTCTCTATACCTTATATATATATATATATATATATATATATATATATATATATATATATATATATTGTCAGTCTCTCTATTGTGATTAGCACTGGCTTAAGAATATTTATTTGTTTGATGCTTTCATCTTTACGAAGATCCACTTTGAAACATTACTCTAGACTCTTTTAGAAGGATGTATTTGTATCTTTTTTGACTTTTCCTAACCTAACAATGCATGAACATTGAATCAATTATGAAAATCAAGGAGAAGGTAAAAGAGGAATTTTCACAATACTTGTGTATGCTGGTTTTAGAGGGTATATTATCTTAAGAAGTGAATTTGTGTGGATATTTGGGCGAGTCAAACTTTGCTCAACTTGGAAGGACTTCAGTTACTAATCATAACATCGCCTTTTTAAATTTTGGCTTTTTATATATATTTTTGTTTCCTTCTTAGGGATTTATTCAATACCACTCGAGAAAGGTACCATATATATATTTAGCGAAGATAGGTAAAGTTTTACATTTGGTTTTATATTTAAGGGTTGTAGTTTGTGGATTATATTTTGTATATTTTGTGTATTATATGCAAATAAAAGCTTATGTGTGTTTATATTTTAAGAATACAACTTTTCATAATTTGAACAACTTGTCCTCACTTTTTGTTTCGGTACCCACCTCACGAATATTTCACAATTCAAATGTATTATAGTTTATGGAACATGTAGACACGTGGAGGAGTGTAGGTTGGCGGGATTTGTGGACTCGTATGTCTTTGCGCTGATTATATATCAAGATTAGAACTGATGAGCATGACAAGTGGAGTTGGAATTGAACATAGAGGGTTGTAGTTTACGGTGGAAGGACATTAAGAGTAGAAAGGGATGGATTAACGATATAAAAATGATGTAGATACAGTTGATTCACATTAGCTTTTGGTGTGTGGATCGCCTTGCAAGGTTGCAAATGTGTATGTCCAAGGTGGCCTGGGTTGATGTTGGTAGAAGAGACTAGGGTGTGTCAATTGATGGTGGTTCCTAGGGTGGAAAACTGGGCCAAGGAGTTTAGTTGATATTTGTAGAAAAGGATACGACCCTGCTGGAATATGTTGAAGAAAATCAACAGTAGAAGAAGGGGTTGCTACTTTAGAAACCACTTTTAATTAGGGAATCAGAAAAGCAAAGGAAAAGAGGTAGATGAAGAGCGGTGAGTTTTATGATTAGAAAACAACTTTGATAGTGATGGGGAGGAGGATGATGTTGATGTGGATGCGATGAAGCCATGCCTGGATTCAGGTACCTGTATGCTTATTGAAGTTGGGCCTTTTAGAAGAAAATGAAGATTGATTGAGGTTCCCGAAATCAACATACTTAGTGCATCACAGGGATTTTTTGGAGTCATGTTCATCCAACAAATGAAGATGAAATAATACCTAAGAAGAGTAGGTATGCTAACTTTATTGAAGAAACTGATATGAAAGAACACAATTTGGGATTGTTGTGAAATTTAGGAAACTGGTAGCAGTTCAAAGAGGTACATGAAATTATGGTATTGGAATAGGTGTAGGAAATGAAATTCAAACCCCTAACAACCAAGAGGAGATGCAAGGCATTTTGCAAGAAAGGTTGCCCTTTCTGCCTATGGGCCTCACCTATATTTAAATGATAAGAATACAAAATTCAAATAAAGGTCGGAACTATGAAACATAGATATACTTGAGATCATAACATAAGGCATGTGAATCCTCGATCCCGGTGGATAGCGAGGCATTACATAGACCAATTTAGAGGAGGACCCTCTTGGAAGCTTCTTTGGCATCATCAGGCTGTGAGGGTCCAATCACTTGAGGTTGTTATAAGCGGTGAAAGCTTGGAGGGCGGATGCATTTGCAGCAAGGTAGGCTTGTGAATTGGCCCTGCTTAATATAAAAGTGACTTTCATGGCTTTGGTTGGCTTTTTCTTTTTTTCCACATTTTCTTTTTCCTTTCTTTTTATGCTTGTTCTTCTCCTCTAGGATGGTTGATGGTGATCAATATACCCGGATAGGTAAGTTATATGATTATAGACTTGAGTTGATTAGAACTTACACCACAGATGCGACAATTAAGTTTACCCAGATGCAATACAAAGGGGGTATTTGAAGCCAGCCTTATGTGTGCTTGGCACCCACTTAGAAGCGAGGGGTTCCTAGCGGGATGCGGAGAAAGTTATTTACAGTGATGGATGCTTCCACTCAAGGGGTGTCTATGGTAGCCCAACTACTCTCGGTACATGTTGGGGTGGAGTACTAATGGTACATTTATCCAATAGTTTAGGCAGTGGTGAATAGGGAAAACTGCGAGAACTGGATTTGGTTTCTGGAATTGCAAGCCGAAGACTTGCAAATTGTCAACAACTATGAGTGGGCATTCATGAGTGACAGACAGAAGGTAGAGATTTAAATTATTTCTTTCAATATCTACTTGTTGTTTGTTTACTAGGATCTGTTTTTTTTTTTTTCCTTGGTTCTGATGATATGCTTGTGTGTTTGTGTATTTGTTTTGTAGCTCATGGTGAGTACATGCAGTAGGGGTTGTTACAAGCCATAGAAAGCACGATTATTTTCGATAGTGAACATAAGGTTTGTGTAAAGGCATATGCACACCAATTTTAGGAAAGACTTGAAGGCAAAAGCCATTAGAGATCCAACTATGGAATTGTACAAGATACACTTATATATTCACGAATTTAACCGAGGCCATGGATACCCTAAAAAGAGATAATACGTAGGAGCTTATGGTTTTATGAAAAAATTGATCCTCAACATTTAGGTAAGTCTCACTTGAGCAGGAACTTGAAGCTGGCGATATGTTGTTGGAACAATTTGTGTAGATAGCTGATAGCGTAATACTAGAAATTTGAACAAAAGGTATAATCTCCATGAATGAAATGATTAGGACACAATAGATGGTTGGGATTCTGGAAAAGAGATGCCATGAAAAGATGTTTAACACTGTCTTGTCCAAAGATCCTTAACAAATTGGAGAAGTCAAAAAGCTAAGTTGAGGTCACCTTAGAAACAGCGGGGTTGGGGCTCTGGGCGGGGCGGCAGTAGGGCGAGGGCAGGGGCACGAGGGCCAGGGGCCGAGGGATTGGGAGTTTTTGGGAATTGAGTTGAGGGTTGGGAGTTGAGTTGAGGTTGAGGTTTA